>CM075857.1:23362309-23445206 GCA_037975125.1 Latrodectus hesperus
ATGACTTCACTTCGCTTCAATGCTCACTGGAAAACAGTCTGCATGTACTAGTTTACGTTTCAGTCTTAATATACTTATCCAAGTCTCATTTCCGGATAGTTATTCATTACCAAATGAAAATATGTTTGGAAACTCAGACCAAATGAAACATTCACTAATAAATAAAAATATGTTTGGAATATTTAATGGAAAAATTAAAATGGACTAAATGGAAAAAAATAGTTGATTAATTTATTTAAAATGAACATTATACATGAAATTAAAACAATTCTTGAGTTAAATGTGTTTAGTATTTATATTAATTTTTATTTGGTATATAAAAGTACTTTTAAAATTAATTTACAAACATAATTATTAATAAAAAAATAATAAAACACTTTACAAAACATAGTAAAAATATTGTTAAATTTAATTCTTTTCGAAAATTAGACTTAATAAAAACTGAAACTTAAAAGATACGAATTGCTTAAATTTTTTATGCAGAATTATTTGAAAGATTTTTTAAAATTTATAAAAAGTAAATAAAGAGTTTGTATTCATGGATTTACTTTATACTAATATACACTACTGGCCATTAAAGTAACTGGACCAGGAAGGCGGCATACCACTCACGTGAAATTTGCATGACAGGTAGAACTTGTTATGATATGCAAATGATTAGATTATCAGCGCATTCATAGAAAGCAGGCGACAGTAGCGACATCTACAATGTGTATAAAACCAAAGATTTGACAGCAGTTTTCTCATACTCAATTTCCGTTTCAACGTTGTTTTCGGCAAAGAAAGTTGTTGTAATGCCTCGTGTAAGAAGAAGAAATGCCTATCAGCACGTGTCTGACTTTGATCGAGGAAGGATTATAGCCTACTGGGATTGCGGTTTATCGTACCGCAATATTGCTGGTCGAGAACCCATGACTATTAGCAGAATATGGAATCGATGGGTTCAGGACAATCATACGGAACGTCATGCAGGATCTCAGCGACTCCCCATCACTAACAGCAGAGAAGACAGACATCTTATTCGCGTGGTCACAAGGAATCGTACAGCCACGTCACGAATTCTGAGTCGAGAAATGGAGTCATTTGCAAGGCAACAAGTTTCTGATCGAACAGTTCGACGACGTTTGCAGCAGCATGGATTGTCTGCACGGCGACCATGGCTTCGGCTACCATTGACGCTGCGTCACAGACAGGAGCGCCTTCAATGGTGTGATCAGCGACGAACCTGGAAGCGGGAAAGGCATCACGTCAACTTTACAGATGAATCTCGGTTCTGTATTCAGAACCATGATGGCCCCTTCCGTGTTTGGAGGCATCGTGGGGAACGAGCATTGCCAGCTTGCATTTGACATCGCCATACTGGCCCATCTGCTGGAGGGATGGTATGGGGTGCCATTGGATACACGTCACGATCACCTCTTGTTCGCATTACCGGCACTTTGAACAGCAACCGTTACATTTCCGATATGTTAAGGCCCGTGGCTCTGCCCTATCTTCGTGGCCTCCCTAATGCTTTGTTTCAACAGGATAATGCATGACCACATGTTGCCCGTACTGTTCTGAACTTCCTTGATACAGAACAGGTTCGACTGTTACCCTAGCCAGCACGTTCTCCTGATCTGTCACCAATTGAGAACGTGTGGTCAATGGTTGTCGAGCGATTGGCACGCCATCACTCACCATCCACTACTGTCGATGAACTGTGGCATAGTGTTGAAGCGGCATAAACTGAGATCCCCGTACATGCCATACAATCTCTGTTTGACTCCATGCCTAGGCGGATAAATGCTGTTATTGCAGCCAGAGGTGGCTGCTCTGGGTACTGATTTCTCAAGATCTATGCATCTTAATTTCCTGTAAATCTAATCACTTGTTCTTTCCACTATAATGTATGTGTCCAATAAATATCGTTCTGTTATTTGCATTCCTTCTTGGTGTAGCAATTTTAATGGCCATTAGTGTACTTTATGTAAACATGTTATTTATAATGCATTGTAAAAAAATGTTTCTGAAATATTTACTCACTTTATCTAAGAAAACGTAAGTTCAATATTTTTTTAGCAGTCTTATAAATATAATAAGAGACAGCTTAATTTAAAACCTATGAAATAGTTATTTTTAGTTAATAGTTGTTCATATATATATATATATATATATATATATATATATATATATATATATATATATATATATATATATATATATATATATATATATATATATATATATATATATACACATGCACACGCTGGTGTGCAAAAATTAAGGATGAAACGGTTTTTCTAGTGCAACGTCGCTCAGCAGCGTTCCAAATCGTTAAAAGTCGTACCAGAACATCCTCCAGATGTAAGAGTATGGAAAAAGTATAAAAAAAAAAACTGTCCAAAAAAATTCCAAATGATTAAAAGGGAACTTTATTGAAAAATGAGCATGGAGCAGAATGACAGAGACGGCCGAAACATCCATGTGACAGTTCTCTAGAAGAAACATCCAGCTTTTAGTAGGAGATAGGATCTCCCCTAACTGCTGTCCAGGATTGTCATCGTCTGTTCATACTGAGTATGATGTTGTCAATAAGTTGTTGAGGTACTGCTACTCATTCTTCTTGTAGCGCCAATCGGGGCTCCGGAATCATTACTGGCGGTTGGTGACATGCCACCTAGCGTCTCCCTAGAAAGTCCCACACGTGTTCGATTAGATTTAGATCCGGTGACCTTGCCGGCCAATCCAACCGTTCAATATCCTCACTTTCCAATAGCTTTTCGACAGCCTCAGTACGATGAGGTGGAGCATTGTCGTCCATGAAGAGGAATTGAGGACCCATGGCACCTCTAAAAAGACGCACATAAGGAAGGAGAATATCATTACAATAACGGGACCCGGTGATTGAACCTCCTTGTACATGAAGGTCAGTACGGGTACCAAGCATGATGCATCTCCAAACGAGAGCACCACGACCTCAAAACCGGTCCCTTTCTACGATGTTGGAGGTGTTATTGCGTGTTCTCCGCTCTCTCCAGATGTGTATGCGTCCAGAATGAGTAGTCAGACTAAATCTGCTCTCGTCCGTTAAGAGTTCTCAACCCCATTGCTGATCCGTCTAGTTCTGGTGTTCCCGGCACCACATAAAGTGCCTTCTCCTGTGGGCAGACGTTAATGGTACACAACGAACAGGTCGTTGGGCGAATAGGCCACCATTGTGCAGCCTCCTGGCGACTGTAAACTGTGATATCGGTCGTCCAGTCGTCTGTTGGAGGTGTCTCGCGATTTCTCGAGTCATCTGCCGCCTGTTCCTTCTTGCCTGTAGGACAGACAGACAGACAACGAGAAGAAGAGGCCCTGTTCTATTCCTAATGGCTATCAGGTTGTGCCTCTACTTCAGTCTAGAATGTCGGACACCCTGCACGGAGTGCCAGGTGACCGCTGAGAACTGTAATCTGGGAGCTTGAGCCTTAAGAGGTTTTCCAGAACGCTCGACACATTGTTTGAGAGACGAATGCTTTACAACGGTGGGGCTTTCAAGCCTACAGTGATCTACGCAGTAGACCACTGTATCACAGTTCGGAATACAAATTTGAAATAACAGAATTAATAAGATAGGATCAAAAGAAACAGAAAAATAAATGTTAACAGGATCTAAATAAATTTAAGTAAGGATTTAAGAAATAAATTTAAGTAAGGAATTTAAGTAAGCTGAAACGATTACATAATTTACGAACAGAAATTGATTATAGTTAATGAAATTTACAAGTTTATAGGAATAAAATGTAATTAGTTCTTTACATGTCTTGAAATTTAGATAAGTACAAAGTACTAGTAATTTTGGAAATTGAAAAACTGGTGATTAGTTTGTTTGTTACTTGAATTGAAAAATTTAGTTAATTTTCGAAATCTGTTGACTCTGCTTCTGAGTTATAAGATTCCTGTTGGTGAGCAGCCAGGTCTTTACACATTTGGAGTCCTTTTTCATGAAGGAAAGTAATTATTTGTATTAATTTTTTTGTTCTGAACTTGTTCGTTGTGCAGAATTTTAGGAACTAGTAGTTGGTTTGAATAGATGATTTTTTGATATGTAGATCTTTGGTTTGAGGACATTCTGTGATATAATGCAGTAGTGTACCAATTTGGCCACAGATGCAAGATGGAGATCTGGATTTGTTAATTCTGTGGAAGTAGCTGGGGCAGGGCGCATGGTTTGTTAAGATACAATTTAAATAAGGATTGGAATATAGCACATCTAATGAAACTTTTGGTATTAGTCTTCTTGTATGGTGACCATTCGGCGAGTTGTTCCATAGAGATTGCCAGCTTTGCTCTATATAATTTTTAATTTTTGATTTCAGACTGGCTCTGGACCACTTTAAAGGTGTCAACGGAAGAGTTGGATGGGTTGCTGCTTGTTTTGCCGCTTGATCAGCTGCCTCATTCCCCGTGATTCCAGTATGTGCTCTTAACCAACTTAGTTGGATGTTCATATTCTGGTTGTGAAAAAGTAAATTTTGAACGGATCTTATTATTGGGAATTTGTGTAACGGGTTATTTAAAGCCATTAGGGAAGATAAACTGTCTGTCCAAATTGTGACACTTTGTAGTTTATGCTGGATCGAATAAAGCAGTAATTCTTTTATTGCTAGGGCTTCTGCCTGGAAGACTGAATTATACTTGTGTAGTTTTATGATGCCTGTAGGACCATATAACGCTCGTCGACTGCCATGGTTGCTCGTGGATGACCACTGCTGAACCTTTGGACAGCTGTTCCTGTATTTTGAAATGCTCTCCAGATTTGTGAAACGATGCTGTGAGCGATTCCAAACTCCGCAGTCACACTTGTCACACTTCGACCTTCCTCAATCTTCCCAATGATTCGATCTTGCGTAAGGTCATCTAGATGTCGTCTACGAGGTTGCCTGTTTATTATTTCACACTGATTAAGCAGATCTACGTCGTTTAAACTAATATACGCCGTGCAATAGCTTTCACAGAAACATTGAGCGTACACCGCCAGCCTGCTTTATACCCCTCCGACATTCCCTCTTTACGTCATGCTGCGTAATTTGAGTATGCCCTTGCATACCTGACCGTAGTCGATGTGTCGATGTTCTGATTGGTCTTTCGGTCCGATCTACCCGTTTGCTTCGCTGTTATGCTATGCTAATTTTTCCATTTCGTCCTTAATTTTTGCACACCAGTGTGTATATATATATATATATATATATATATATATATATATATATATATATATATATATATATATATATATATGTATATATATATATATATATATATATATATATATATATATATATATATACATGCGTAGATGATAACTTATCAAGATATTCGATGTTGTATTCACTGGTTTGATATTTTTTTTTGTAAATTAACTGAATTGTACCTTTTTCCCACTGGCTGTGTGGAAGTTCCTTGTTATATTTCATTCTCCCTAAGATTGCATTCCGTAATATTCCCCATTCCCCTTCCTTCCACGAAGTAAACTGTCCTAGAACTGGACTTGTGAGGAACCGGTATCAGAGAGGGAGTGGACAAAACTGAAGACTGATGAGGGTTGGAGATGACAGAAAGAGCTACAAGAAATGCCGAGGTGAAAGCCAGAATCCTATACTACACGGAAAACTGCTCAGCATTCAAGTCTGATGTTCTACTGAATCCTAGAGACTAAAAAATCACAAGGTGGGAGTAATAAAATCCTTCGATCTCTCCGAATAGAAAGATAATAGATTCTCCTATAGTGTAGATCTGGATCGTAAAAGCAATGACGATGGAATGAACTAAACAAGTTTCCTAAGTCTCCAAAATATGTGGGCCTAGAAATTGAACTTTCCCTAGTAAGTCGATATTTTTTTTCCACATATAATGACAACCTCTACAAGTGGGATCATCTGATACCCTCATTATGGTGAGATGTCTTTTAAGGTGGCAGTGTGCTGTAAGAAGTCCCACTGCTCTCCTTAGACTGCTTCTATTGAGCTTTAATAATCCTTCTTGCCTTTTACTAGGGCATGTGCTATTTAGTAGCCTCTTGCTTGTCTTTGATCGCTGGCATTGCACCTGTTCATAAACTGATATTCTTTGAAGTGATCAAAAACGCTCTTTTTCATCAATTCTTTTGAAATACCTAGCACTGGTTCAGGTCCAAAAATAGGTTGTTGATCCAGCCCTTACCAACTCATCAGATACTTCATTGCCAGGAACACTGGAGGCATTAAAGTGATGGACAATCTGCACTGAGTGACATAGCATTCCCAGACAAGAACAGAAGTTATAGTAGACTTCTGTAAAGCTAGTAATGCAGCTTGACTGTCAGAACAGATAATTATTCTTTTACGAGAATAGTTTCTGTCCAAGCATATTCTACTGCACATAAGAATGGCAAAGACTTCTGCTTGGAATACACTTGTATGTTTACCCAAAGGGAATGATAACTTTGTACCATCAGCTGGACAACAAATACCAGCCCCATTGTTGGAATTCATTTTTGAGCCATCAGTATACCAGTAAGTACAGTTTTCACTGATGGCAACATTATTCCAGTCTTCTCGCAAGAGAAATTTGATTTCATAAGGCTTATCAAAGGCATATTTAACAATCGTGTAATCAGTATGCATATTTAATAAAGGATGACTTGTTACGTCAGCAATAAAGTTTCCTCAAGACAAAAACCTAGAATAGTCCTTCCACTGACCTATATATTTTTAATCCTTTTCATGCTAAGTATTACTTCTGCTTCAATACGCATGTAAAGGGGATGTATAACAAGCAAAAGCTCCAGTGAAGATATGAGAGTAGTTATAACACACCCGGAGATAACTACACAGAGCATCCTTTGAAGTTTTATTAATTCTGCCTTAACAGTTTCATTTTTGATTTTAGGCTGTCAGATCGCTGAGACATAAGTAATGATGGAGCAAATGATCATAGCGTAAGTACAACGAATAACTTTGTGGTTCAGGCCTCAAGTTCTTCCAAATGCATTTTCGCATGATCAGAAAGCTTTTTTTGCTCTTTCAATACAAAAGTTGAAGTGCTTTTTCCAACTAAAGTTCATGTCAAAAAATACTCCTAAGAATTTAACTTCCTTGGAGTAAGTTAATTCTTGACCTAAAAAAAGTTGTCTTTTCCAGATTAAGAGTCTTTTTCTTTTTGAAGGCAATTATAGTAGTTTTCCGTGGATTCACAGATTCTGATTCCTTTTGAGACATTACATTTGCCATGAAGGACCTAATGGCTCTTTATGAATCTTGTTTGCAGTTCCCACTATCCTCCAATTACAATTAATTGACTGTCTTTGGTACTGTGCAGTTCCTGGGTTCAAACAGGAAAAATTCATTCTCTTTCCCAGCTGCAAGGGATGTTATGTTCCATTGAAATTCCGGAATTATCTTGGGGGTTTGTAAGCAATAACGGGGACGTTATAACACAAAGAAAATTTGTATTTGGAGTTTCAATGAAGCTGCCGCTACAAATAAGGTAGTGTCATTTTTTGCTGCCATCAGTAAAAATCAAAATCTTGATGTCATTTTCATAGATTCTAAAGAGACATGTAAACACATTAAATCTTAAAATCATGAATTCTATATTTCAGTATATTATAGCTGAAAACAACAAGAATTGAGTTATATCGCTCTAAATTCATAAAAACTCTTAAAGTGTTTTATGTTCAAAACAGTAGAAAGGAGAAGGACATTATTTTCAAGAAAATAATATAATTCTTTAAAAGCTCTTTGTTTACATTTCAAATACCAAACAATCTACACTATTTTTACCACTGTTCTATATAATAATAACAAAATATTTTGCGTTAGTATTTATAAATGGTATGAGGTATATTTAAAAAACATGTAGTAACTATGTAGATTTATAAATTCTAAATTTTACCAGCAATTATTATATTTGACTAGTTTGACAGTGAAATTAAATTAACGTACAAAAAATAGTTAATGGATCCATGTATTGTTAAAGTTCTTAAGTAGGTGTCAGGAAATGGTTTTGTGAATTTCGAAAAGTTCTATTGTCCTCGTGAATTTTTTTTGAAGGACATTTTGATATTTTCATGTAACATCTTATTCAGTCATTTTCTTACAAAAAGTCTTCATTCTGTTGCAAGACTCATTCATTAAATAGTCTTTTTTAAGAGAAAAAAATGGATTGCTTTGGTCATTAAAATGAGCACACTTCGTCAACAGCTATTGTTAACGAAAATGGCGAAATGGGATTTTTGTTATCTTCAACATAAAAGAATTGTAGATGATGAGATATGCTAATGAGATATAGATAAAAAGAATAAAAAAATAGCTGATAAAAAATTTAATGTTCATAAATTTGGAGACAATTTCGTTAAAATTTGAAGTGTATCACATAATAAGAGTCTTGTATGAACAATCACACAATGAACATCTTATGATTACAATGTATTAAAATTTGATTCACAAATTTGATGATTTGTGAATACAACTGTATTTTGTAGGAATTACGTAATAGCTATTCAAAATTTTAAGTTCGTGAGGAATTCAAAAATGTTTTTAATTAAAGTTTTACGTTTTCACAAAAATCTCAATCATAATATATTCAGAATAATTATTTACATTTTATATAACTTGAACAAAAAATCCCAGTTATCTCTAAAATTACTTTCTACCATCTTCTAACATTTCTTTTATCTAGTTTTTGGCAGGTGTTACTAGCTGCGTAATGGCTAAAGGAAATTTTTATTAAGTAAGAATTTAAGTATTTTTTAATGTGTTTTATGTTTTTAAAACATAAGAATATAATACATTCATAATTATTTTTTAGTTATCCTAAATTAAAAAAATCACATTTGTTTGTATAATTTCTATTTACCATATTCTAGCATTTTCTTTATCCAGCAGAAAGCGAAAGAAAGAGAAAAAGCGAAAGAATGGATAGGAGGGAAAGAGAAAGAAAATTAGATGAAGGTGTAAAGGATACCATAACGATTTAATGATGTTATAGGCCTTTAATATATCAAATGTTTAACTTCTTTCTGAAAGGACTCTTCATGGATAAATTCATGGATATTCAAAAGTTGCAAGGGAGAAAACCACAAAATCTTCCAAGAAGCTAACCCGATAGAAATACATGTAAAAAGCAGATGCACAACACCCATTTCTGTTGTTCAACAGTGGCTGAAATCACCCCTAAGATCTTCCGATTCGAAGAGAAGTGGCCTACTACTAAGCAACGATGAGCCCAAAATTGTTGGCTTATATGAAAATAAAACTTCAAGAAAAATATTCTAATTATATAACACTGAAATTTGGTACAAAGTACTTTATTTTTAGAAAAGTGGTTTAAGCATGTAGATATCTGATCATAGGGCCGTGGTAACCTAGTAGTTAGGACATCAGCCTTCCATCCGGAAAGGCGGAATTCGATTCCCAATACCACCAAAGACCCACCGAGTACATGCGATATACGTGCTCGTTATAAATCTGTGGAATCGAAAGTCCTGTGGTCGGTCATTGTGCAGTTATCATGGGTGTAATGGTCTGGAAAAAATTTCCTCCCCTTCCAGATCAATATCAAAATTGATGGAGTGAATTCTCTGGTGGTGCTATCTATCAGAGGAGTTTAGAGGAATGTTGTACTTTCACCTTTGTAGCACTTACCTTTGTAGTGCTTTCACCTTTGTAGCTGGTTAAACGAAGGACGCACCATACTGGTTTAAATTTGCATAGCCAACGGCGTAGCGAGCTTGGCTTGATCAAGTGCCAAAAGTAACAACATAACAATAATAACAACAGATATCTGATAATAGACATGATAATTTCATTTTTACTAAAAATTATACTACATACTATTTTTAAAAAAACACTTTTAAACCTTAAAAACTATATCATTTGTTTTACATTTGAATGTGGTTAGCATATTAGAACATGCAAAAATGTATCATAAGTTAAAAAAAATTCATTTTCAATAAAAAAATCAGTTGTTGCACAATCTATATATACATAAATTCCTCTTAACTCTATGATTTTTAATGAATTCTTAATTTTTTGTGATAAAAATCCAAGAGGACATTTATGAAAATAAGTTATTTTGCATAATTTGTGTAAGAATTTTAGTAAGCCCAAAATAAACAAAAGAAAAGATAAGAAATGTTTTCCCTCTTTAAAATGTTCTTTTATTCCATAATTGCTTCAAGAAACTTTGAAACAAATATTTCCAACTAGCAGTATTTGGATTATTTTTTATTCTTTTCTATCTGATATATTCTAATCTTCATTTCTCTTTGTTCCAAGTAGTAAATATTGGCTAATTAAGCAGAAAATTTTACTTTGATTTTGCGGTAGATGATTCTGTTTGTCCTCCGTTTGACTCGTGATTGAAACAGGAAAAAGAAGCTCTTGGAATTTAATCGTCCATTAAGAGAACAGGATAAAGAAATATGTATTCACTTTGTTGTATGTTTAGTCAATCTTAAGTTTATCAAAATGTTTTAGAGCTATAGTAGTGTATAGTAGAAAGAAGCTAATGTCTATTTTTGTATTTATTTTTTCTCAACGAGTTTTATTATATTTCTTTTGAAATTCCTAAGCACTCTGAATCATTCTTTATTTTATGTGATGTACATTTTCTTTCTTTATACTAAAAAAGATTTTTATTGGAAATATGATTGCAGATGAAATTGCTTTTAAAAAGAGGAATTTTTAATTTGTAACTTCGAATTTTTAATGCACTAGAAAAAATGCACTTTGTTTACTGTTTTTTCTGCTATTAACGATTTCATTCGAGATGTGATTTTTATGAAAAAGTAATGTTAAAAAAATACAGCATTGAAGTATTTTGACTTACTTAATATTTTTTTTATTTTACTAAAAGTTTTCCTCATCAATCAATACAAGCATGAATTTCTCAAAGAATTAAAACATTTTTGAAGAACTTTTATATATAATTTAAGGCTTAAGATTCTCAGAAATAGTTCTATTATTTTACAATGAACACATACTAAAAAATAAAAATAAATCTTATTTTTATACTTATTAAATTTTAATAAATGTAAATATAAAGCATATTTAAAAAAACGAATCAAAATATAATTCCATTTAAAATTTCAATTTCATTAAATTGAATCATTTGAAAACTGACGATTTAAACAAAATTGATTTAAATTACACTGTTACTTTTTTCACGTTTTAATTATAAACAGCTTAAAATATATAATGCAGTCATATTAAGGTGACCACCAATCAAAATCCAGAATAACCACCTTTCGCAGAGTGGATTGCTGTGAGACGATTAGGAAGAGAGTCAATTATGTTCCTTAAGGTGTTCACTGGGATGAGTCATGTTGATTCCTGTTTTTGATTATGATACTACGGATGAAGATCCACGCCATGAACAACATGATCAAGATGGATCCATAAATTCTAGATTGGATTTAAGTTAAGTGAGTTTACTGGCCAGGGTAGAATGGTAAACTCATATAAACCAAGCTGGTATAATGCCATCTGTATGGCACTTCGTATTGTCTTGCTGGTAAATGCCCTCCTCCTGGAAAAACAATGAGCATATAAGAGTGGAGATGGTCCACAAGGACAGATGCTTACATGTATATTGATCTATCTTCCACAAAGATGAGTTAACCCTGAGTATGCTAGGGAGATGTTTTGTAGACCATAATGCTCCATGGACCATTCCGGCAATGCTTGCAAGGTGCTTTCAGAGATTTTATAACAATGTCCATCTGTCCGATGAAGCATAAAACATCATTTGTCCGAAAACGCTAGCTATAGCCTCTTAGCAGACGTCCACTTGTGGTATTGTATGCTAATTCCAGCTTTCGTAACCGATGAGCATCAGTCATCATAGGTGCATGAACCAGACATCTGCTTCGGAGACCCAGAAGCAGCAACGTTCACTGAAAATTAGTTTGGGAGACACTGTTAGTACCCCTTGGTTTAATTGGGCGATCATTTGATTAACGGTTGCACGTCTTTTTGCTAGGACTCACCTCCTCAGTCATCGTTCCTCTCTGTGATCTATGTCTCGTGGTGCACCAATTTTGCCACGTCATTAATTTTGGACAATCCCATTTTGCTATAAATGGTATACTTTTACAAGAGCGGCATGCACACTATTCACAAACTTAGACGTTTTGGAAATGCTTCCACCTTGGCCCGAAATTCAATGATCATGCCCTTTTGGGAGTCGGATAAATTGCTTCGTTTCTGCAATATGCCAACGACTGCAATAAATTTCAAGGTCATTCCTCACTCAGCTTTTATATACGCTTAACTGCACTGTGCTGCCAACTGCCAACTGTAATGGTTATTTAACGTTGACGTCGAAAATACGTGCTGGTGACATTAATGTGATTGGATTATGTATGCAATATCAAAACATAAACAGAAAGAACAATTATTAGAATCTCACCAGTTAGAATATTATGTTCATTAAATTATATTGCTTGACAGTTTATTTAAAGAAAAATTAGTAAATATAAAATTAATTTCCTGGCAATTGTTTTTATCTTTATATTACATTTAAATAGTTTAAAATGTAAAATATTTCTAAAAGATAGCAAAATGTATTTTTATTTAGAATCTCATGTTCATTAAATTGTATGGTTTCAAATTAATTAATTAAATACACCTGCTAATTCTTCCTTAGAGCTTTCACTACTAAAAATCACATATAAAATTGCTAACAAATTGATAAGAAAAATAATAGTCTAGAAAAAAATTGGTATACAAGAAATGTAATATTATTTCTAATTTATGAAACTCTTCGAATATTTACATAAATATACTTTATCTGAAACAATTTCATTTTCTCCTTTTAAAAAATTGTCTTCAAATTTTTTTCTAGTCTAGAATTCTTTAACACGTTTGACAGATATTGCGAGTGATATGACATAACTATGTATATTACGTGTGATGTACAAACAAGAAAAAAAAAAAAACAGCTCAGAATAATTTACTTTTGAAAACTAAAGTTTAGCATAAAATAAAAGTGTAAAAACGTAAAGGAATCAGCAATTTGTTATGGTTTCAGCTTTTAGCTTCATTATTTATAAACGCCTTTTCTTCTCAAGCTAGTGTTCTCAGAACATATTTGCATTTTTCTACCTTGTGCAAGAACATGTACAACATTTTAATAGCCAAGTTTTCTTTTTTGAAACTATGTGAGCAAATATGTTAAAACTCTTTACTGACATTTTTCTGAACCAACTATTATTTTTGTGAAATAAAAGATGCCACGTAGGAACTCTTAATCTTAATTTGTTTTGTCTGCGTTAGATTATTCTTCTGGGATTAGTATTTGGAAGGAGAAAAAATTTGAATCTTCAGAGAATTCTTAAAGTTTTTTTTTTTCGCACCTTCTCAAATTAGAGTGTATTTTGTCTTTATTTATTTTAAAAGCAATTTTTATTCGTCTGCGCTGCGTGAAGTAGATGAAATATATCTCTTTTGTCAGAGATAATCATAAACTGTATAACTAAATGTCAAACCAAGTAAAATGAAAATTGGAGCAGTTAATCAGAAGATTTTGTTAATACCTAAAATTTTCTTTTGTATTTTGAATATTTGGTCATTTTATCTATAATCTTACAAACTCTTAGCTGACGTAAGATAACTCTCTATTTGATATATTTTATTCAGCCAAAGTAATGGGTACCTTTTCTTTAGATAAGAGTTGTATATTTTTCCATTAATTATATATATTGTTGAAAAATGTCCAAATTTTTTAGTTAATCTAAAAGTTAATCTTCCCAGAATAAGTAAAAGCACTTTACTTAAATGTGTAATAGTTATTGAAAGATTTAATGTTCTCCTAAAGAAAAAATGGTTGTCATTGCTTCCGAAAAGGTTGAACTTTTGTTTGTTGGTCGGCGGAAGGTATTTTATTTCCCTTCTACCACCCAAAGGATAATCCAATGGAGACATCCTCCTATCCGCCATCAGGGGACACGCCCTCAAGAGGTTATAGGTTACAAATAGAGAATCTCAGGTTACAAATAGAGAACTTATTCACACAAATAGAGACTTTACAAAAACTATCTCTAGCCTTAAAACTGTTCACTATTTAGATATGAAGATCCAGAGAGATGGCAACAGAGCTTAACGTCTCCGCATCAATTGCGATAATATTTCACTAACACCAAGGCATATTTTTACCCTGCCATTTTAAAATCTCTGGCTCTGTTCCGGGGAATTTCCCATGCTCGATATCGAAAAGAGTCTATACTCCGAAAGCATTATAGAGATAGCCAGCTGTGCTCTGCACACTCATGGTTTTAGTACTCCTCATGGACACCATACCAACCAACCAACCAACCAACCAACCAAGAAATTTAATTCCTGCCTAATTTACTGAAATTTGTTCCCAAAACTTTTTATATTAATTAAACATTCAGCAAAGTTTTATTGATGAATCTGCAATATGATTTAAAACATTTAATGGTACTTTTTTGTTGTATACCATTCATTTATCATAAGGTCATATTTTTTTGAGAAGATGGATATTTTTGGTCCTGTTACCTATATTATCACTAATAGTGTCTTTTGTACAACCAGTTCTAACACTTATAAGTGCATACGTGTGGACGGGATCAATTTTATGCAAAATGGTGTTTTTTTCTCGCATTGCAAATAAATCCAGTTAAAGTAGCTCAGTATTCATAACAAATGATTCTAACTTATGGGTCTTGTTTATTGATAAACATAATCTTGGACTTTGTCTTGATAAAAAATAAAACCAATTATCTCAATATTAAGCATAATTTTCAAACATTAATTTTAAAGTAATCAGTTTCATCAGTCAGAATTTGAAAATTAATTAATTGAAGATGTCGATTGTAGTACCTTATCAATCGTATTACAGCTTATGCATGTCTTAAACTACTTTTGAGAAAATATTGACTCCTTATAAGGCATAATATTTGAAATTTTAAGTAATCGAAGAAAAAAAGATTTGACATTACCACCAATTTCAATCATAAACTCAGTGTTATTATTGTTGAAATTTAATATCCACTTGTTAATGATTAAGTAGAAAAATAGGTTCTGTCTCACAAATATTTCATTTTTATCACCAAAACTATGCTTCGATGATAGTTATTAAAGATGTGGCAGAAGAATACACTAACTTCATCCACAAAACAAATTTGTATTTCTTCATACTATAAGTAATTTTTCACATCCAATTCATGAAATATATTGAAGGGAAATTAATATTTAATTTATGTTTCTAAAAATAGTAATAAAAAATTGTCTTTCACTGTGAAATATCATTTCTTACATTTGACATATTGTGACGAACTCCTATGTAGAGTGAGAAATACATTCGCTTAATTAATATTTTCAACATTTAAACAAAGTACACTTTTGTACAGAAATGTATTGATAGATAGCAGGAAAAAACGAATCATTATTTATCTTGACTTCGGTTAGATTTTATATTTCTGAATTTTATAATTTCTCTTACAGAAACTGTATTTTATCAATTAATAAATAGAAAAATGCCAAGAAACCGGTGAATGATTCTTAAGATAATATAAAAGCTAATATTTTCTGATTGTCATGTGATTGTGACGTCAGTGATAATCTTATATCGTTATCTTTATTATTTGGCAATAAGTAACTTGACTTTCAAATGTGATGAACTTTTTTAAATTCAGTGAAGTATTTTTAAAAACGGGCTTAAGCAATTTTAAAACAGCATAGAAATGTTGCAGTGGGTTAAACTCCGAATAATCTTATCTTAGACTTACGTCTTATGATACATGGCAAAGTATATTACATGGTATCTGCTAAATCTTGACTCATATGGTATATGTCTTATGATATATGGCAGGGATGCACAACCTATGGCCCGCGGGTGAAAATTGGCCCGCGTCGCCTTTAAAGTTGGCCCGCGAATGTTGTTAATAAAATAAGACTAATTTAAAAAGAAATGAGACTCTTTCAAATAAACAAAAGAAAAAATCTGATAGGAAAACGATTCTACATCAGAATAAATATTTTACATTTGTGAGCAAACTTTTTCTTTAATGAATTTAAACAAATCAAAAATAAGAAATAGGATAGCAGATGAGAACCTTTCTTCTGTTTTAGTATTGCCACAACGAATCTTAAGCCCAACATAAAATCAATAACTTCAAATATTCAGTCACAGCCATCACATTAAATTTTACTAATTTTTTTCAAATGTTAAATTGTGTTCTTTGTATAATTACCAAAAAATTTTCTCCCGTTATTCAATTTCAAGTTTTTTTTCTGGAAATAAAGTATTTTAAGCATATCTATATTGTTTGTGTTTTATTACTTTATTGTATAATGTTTGCATGAGTAAATAAGTAAATTAGCAATTATACAATTCATGCGTATTGCCACAAAAAACAGTGTTTTCACGTTTATAACATGTTTTAAAATTTACGTACTGCTTTGGCCCTCGACATGATCTTTTTTCATATTTTGGCCCCTCATTCTGAAAAGGTTGTGCACCCCTGATATATGGCATATCAATTAAAAAATGATAAAAGATAAAAAAAAGTATCAATGACATATGTTTAAAATATGCTTACAAATCTATTAATATTAGCTCACTTAACACCTATTTAGAGATCTTCTACAATGGTTGGTTGATTGATGTTCTGTCCATTTGCAGTCAAGTCAAATTACTCCAAGTGCTAAAATCACGGCCTTGGAAATTGACTTCTCATGAAAAAATGAGTGTTGTTGCCTCGGAGACGTTAGGATTCTACCTATTGGTCCACGGAAGGTATTTCATTTCCCTTCTACCACACACTAGGGAACCAGGAGAAGCACTCCCCAATCCACTAGCTAGGGACACGTTCTCTAGGGGCTGCAATCTACTACAATCATTCTATGTAAAAAACAAATGGGTACAATGAGATGTTAAAAGGAATTAAAGAAATATTTTTTATTTGTGGGAAAAATCAGTGGATCAAACAATATCTTATCGAAGTCTAAATCTGACTATTCATCATCTGAATTAAAAATGTTTAGTAAATAATTATTTTAATTAAAATATAACTTATTAAAATCTATTACATGTTATAAACAGCTTCTAGCTCAAGACTATCTTTTTTGGAAATATAATTTCAGTTTCATGGAGTATCCTGAGGTATTATGTTTCAAATCCACAGTTTACTAATCATTTTGCAAGCCGCAGTAGAATTTGTTTTTATTTTTATGTGATTGTATGCTTCGTGGGGGTTAAAATGTCATACTGTTGAAATTTAAATATTTAATCGACTTGCTGTGCTGACTTTTAAATACACAAAAACTAAGGTGTTATTTTTCCAAAGTGATGATGAACTTTAAAAACCAAAAGCTTAAATGACATTCATACTTCATTTAAAATTCAAAATCAAACGCAATCTTTTTTTTAAATTATTAAAATTTAAAACAGTAAGATCATTGGTGATAAATAATCTTTAATAGAAGTAGATAATTGAATTTCAATTGAAGTAGTGTAATGTTAGCGAATATATACAATCCCAAATTGTTACATAAGTACTTTTTTACTCTTGTGGATTAGAAAAAATAAAGAATAGATTTCATTTATTACCAATAAGTACACCAGGAAAGAATAAACTAGACATGAGGATTAATAACCTCTTAGATTAAATCGAAAATGATGAAATTACACCAAAATAAATTATGTGTATTTCTAACTAATTTTTTTAAGTGATTTTATGTTTATTTGATATGTCTGGATAATTGGATATGAAGCCATTAGACATGCTGTTCTGCACAAATGGAAAGATTAATTGTATTTTATTTAGTATCAAATGGGTAGGCTATTGAACATGATTTGTTGTTATGTTGTTATTTATGATCATTGGACAAGCCAAGCTCGCTATAGAATTGGCTATGCGAATTTAAGTCAGTAGGGTGCGTCTTTTGCTTAGCCAGAGCAACACGAAGGTGAAAGTACGACTTTGCTCTAAGACTCCTCCGATAGATGGCACCACTAGAGTATCCACTCCCTCAATTTGGATAATGATCTTGAAGGGGAGAAAATTTTCTCTAGACCATTACATCCATGGTAACTGCTCAACGATCGACCTCAGAACTTTTAATTCCACAGATTTAACGAGCAAGCATATCGCATGTACTTGATGGGTCTTTGGTGGCATTGGGAATCAAACCCCTTCCCTAACCACTAGAATCCAAACAATTGATTCCCTAACAACTAGGCAAACTATTTGGTAATTATATTTTAGACACAGGACAGACTTTTACCCTTAGACTTGTCCAAAGATTTACAGTCTTTTTGAACAACAGAAACAATGCTCACTTCCTCCTTTTTATAGCGTGACAGTGTTTCCCGGACTACTTTAACAATTAGCCAGCCACTTTAAATGAGCATATGCACATGAGACAAACATAAAAATGCACCCCTCTTAAAAAATGATATGACTTTTCAGCTGTACCAGATCGAATTTTGGTTTTGAGTTTAAAGCTTTGTTACACAAAGCTTTGTTAATTCCGCTTTGTTACATATTTTTGACTGTCAACAACCTTTTGTAACTGATCTCACGTATATCAAATTTTTATAGGACAAGCAAAAAAAAAAAAAATCAAATGCAAGAACGAAACAGAAAGATCCTTAGACTTTGTCTACCACACCTAGAAGTATTATTTCACTTAGAGGACATTACAACACTGTATATTTTACATGCCCTAGCTGCCCTTAGTGAACACCACAAATCTTGGCAGGGTGGATATACTTTCTACTTGACAAAAAATGATGTCTAGCTCTTTCTCAATCAGGCCACCATACTTTTACTTGATTTTAAATAAAGAAATCTGTTAGAAATAAATCATGAATTGAAATAAACATTTTTAGTGCCTAAAAAAATCATAGCATTTTTTTTGAAGCAAAAACAATACTTTCCCAGAGACTAAGTCAGAAAAATGCTGAGCAATAATCTAATTTATAAAAATTTTTTAATCTTCTTAATTCACATTTACATTAACTAAACATCGGTCTCTGAATGTAATTTACTTGGACCATTAATGCTTTTACACACATTTTATTGAATTAGAATTTGGAAATAATTCAATTTGTTTTGACTTTAAAATACATTTATTCTATTAAGAAACACATTATTTAAAAAAAGGAATCATTTGTATTCCAAGTATTTCGTGATAAATGCTATTCAAAATTCTAAAGACAATAAGGAGGAAATATATAAAGAAGAAAATCACAAGGGAAATTATTTTCTTCCTTTGAATCTTAAGATTTGGAAGTAGTTTTTAATAAAGGAATTTAAATTCTTAACTTATTTTTTAATTCCAAATTTTAAAATTTGTATATGTTTTGTATGCACTTCACTTAAGGACATGAAACAGTTTTATTAATCAAAATTGCTTAGAAGCTGTATTTTTAATTTATTGTTTTACATAATAAAAGAAAACTAGAAACATGTCAAAAGGTATTAAGAGCAGTGAATTCTGTTTGAAATATGCTTTAAGTTGCGTAACTTACATAAAATGTTAATTAAAATTATTTAATAAGTAACATCTTAATTTATGAAATCTATTGTATTTATTCTTCTTATAATTTTTTTTCAGGGTTCGAGTTTTTGAACATGATGTTTTATAAAAAAATCACTATCTGAAATTATTCTACAAATTATTTTATAAAATTTCTGAAATTTAGAAATTATTATTATTTTCTGTTATTTTTTCTGATTATTTTCTAAAATTTAGAAATTATACAATCATTGTCTTAGGTTTTAGATTTTATTAATGTACAGGCGAGTATTTATAAATAATTTTCCTTTAGATGTTCATAAAATTATTAGAATATTACAACCAACAACTTTAAGATGTTTCCATATAAATTTGTGGAAAATTTCGTCTGTTAAGAATATTTATTATTTTTAATAAAATAATCTTATCTTTTGACATATTATTTCCTCCAAAAATTTTAAAAATTCTTGCCGTGGAAAATTTATAAAACGAAAGTATTCATAATTTATGCTAGTTTTGAAATTAGGTTTTTGATTATTTTTATCGTGATTCTTTTCTAGTTGGCTGTTTTCCTCTTATTGAAATAATAAAAGGTAACTAACCACCCCATCCTGAAACCAGGGGGTATGTGTACCTTCCTGGGGCTTGAGCACAGCCACCAGGCGCGTCGGCAAGTGGTGGATAGCCGAATGTCCTGTAGGAATGACAGGATAGCCTTGAATATAGAATCAGAGGCCGCGAACCAGCTCCCGTAAACCCTGGTGTTATGCGATCCGTGCCTAGGGCTAATTGGCACCGCGGTATTGGTGTCTTAACGGAGCCTCTAGTTGCTTGGCGAACTTCTAGAGTAATTTGCCTTGCCCAGTAACTGAGGCAATGCTGGGTGGACTTATATTACCTGAGCTTTTTAATTGTTATCTTGTGGCTGAAAAGACACAAGAAGTAACAAACCTTTCTGCATTTGCAGGTGAAGCCTCTAAAGTAGACCTTGCTGTAAAAGACAAGGGAACTCAGACGCAATCTTGTAATGGGGCAGCAATGAATCCTTCACTTGAGGTAGAAATAAATGACCTCTAAACCATCTTCTTCTGGTGAAAGTCAGGAAGCTATTCCTAGCATGACTGACTTTCTGACCAGATGGGACTATTTCAGCAAGACCTTATCTTTTGGAAATGTCATATGCAAGAGGAAACTGCAGAGCATGTCATTTACGAATTTGAGGCTCTTGCCCTCCCTAAATTAACTTCTTTAGGCTTCATCCATACTAGAGAGTTACAGCTAGACTCCATTAAAGGGTTATCGGACTTTATTAGTAAAGTGGGTGACCCGAGCAACTGGAACTAGGAAACATTGGGTTTGGAGTTACTGGTACAAAATGCTGATAAAAGCTGAGGTGCCCAATGACATACAAACTCAGTTTTAAGAAGAAGAAGAAGAAGAAACCACCCCATAATTCCGGTCTACTTTCCAATGATTGTGTGGGGTAGACAGAAGTGTATGCAGGAGTGCAAAATCTACCTCCCTTTGTTCATCAGTGATTGGGATCAATGTTCTTTAACTAGACCACGATGAGCTATTAACTACAAAGGGATCACAAATATTGGAGTCGGGACTCCTTTAATCCGTCGTCTCTTTTATCGATGTACATCTTTCTTTAATCAATGCAATTCCGACTGGTGTTGTATTGGACACTTTAGCAGAAGAAGAGATTTTTCAAAAATCAAAAATCGAACAAAAACGTGAATTTTTCAAAAATCGAACAAAGATAAATGTTTTTATTTCTAAGAAATTACACTATGAGAATGTTGAAAGGAGGAAGAATCTGTGTGTGTTGCTAAACAAATTTACCATTTATCAGTTTCTCTGTTTCCAGTGATTGCCAATAGATGATAATTTTAAAATAGCAGAGAGATTGTCACGACTCCGTTCTTGAAGCGATCAAAGTTACACTAAGTGCTTCGCTGGATAAGCAACTTTGCCATGAGTTAAAATGAGCATTAATTGTGATTTAAATTAATTACAAATGATCTAATTAAAATTTTCAAATGCAAAAATAGCTTATGTCTCAAATTAGTCAGAAATTGATGACTTAATTAAGTTTCCTTCTAGTCCATGCCGCTGATCTCAGCTCAACCCCGAATAAAAATTCAACAGACAAACAGAATAAGGGTTTTATCTATATAATTCAAAGCATTCATTATAAATGAAGATAATGAATTAACTATAAAGGGGGATCAGATGCCAAAATTATGCATGCTCAAATTAGCATATAAATGTAATGATATGCAATCAATAATTTGAGATGTTGCTTAAGATAATATAGCTTGATACGAACAATTCTTATGCAGGACTCACCTTTTAATAAATCATTTGACTGCAGATTTGTTAAGCCCATTCCAATTTTTAAATTAATGATAATATGGAGTAAGCTTTGAAGATAGCTCAAGCAATTAACTAAAAAGGAATACGTTTTCCAATTCAATTCCTATAAAATGAAAGACCCTTAAAGTTTTTCTCATTTAATAAGAAATTATTTTTTCATAGTTATTTAAAATATTAGAAACTAATAAAATAATATCTTATAATTTGACTGAATAATTTGTTAAAGCGACAAGTGAAATTTCATTAGTATTTATAAAGTGTTGAAGTTGTAATACTTAGAGTTAGTATATTTATTTGTTAGTATAATTATTAGAGTTAGTATAATATATATTATTAGAGTTAGTATTAGAGTTAGTATAATTATTTATCAGCAATTAAATGTTTGACAGAAGATTCAATGAAATAATGTTTCAGCAATGAAGCAAATAGAAAAATAGAATATTAAGAGAATTCCAAGGTTGCTTCTTCAAACAATTGGAGAATAGTAAATTATTCTTTATTTGATTACACACTCACACCAAAATAGTTTAAATATAAATCCATTTTGAGATTTAATTTTAATTTATAATATTGAAACAGACATTTATTGAGACAATATTGGTATAGAATAGTTTTTGTTTCTTATAAGATTTATAAGAAATGTACCACTAACACGTAAGTATAGAATATATTATTTTTATAGAAAACATAAATATAAGGGGTGATCAAATGAAAAGGTACGAGACGACATAAAAACGTAATAGTTAAATATTTGCATATTGCATTATGGGAGAACGTAGCGAGAGATCTTGGGATGTGATTGGAGTCTCGGACTGGGATCGGGGCATGAGCGGGCGCCCGCATGCGCAGAAGAGAGCAGAGGCTCTTATCAAAGTGGTATCAAAATGAGGGTAGGATGTCTTTCGCGTTGCAATATTCGACGATTGAGGAGCAGCGAGGTATTATCCTATTTCTGACAGCGGAAGGTGAGAAACCAATGGAAGCATGAGTCGTCACCTCCCTCTAAAATGTTCAAAACCGTACCGGCAGCAACAAAAGTGTTTGCTCACCATCTTTTTCGACGTTTAGGGTCCGATACTTGTGGAATTCCATGAGCACAGAAAAACCATAAACTCCGATTTGACTACGACAGTGAGATACTCCGATGCCTACGCAGGTCAATCAAGAACAAAAGACTGGGGCTGCTCACGAAGGGTGTGGTTCTGCTCCATGATAACGCGCGTCCACACGTCTCCAGAGTCACACACATGGAACTGGCCCAGTTCAAGTGGGAGACGTTGGAGCATCCGACCTACAGTCCGGACATGTCGCCCTGCGATTTTCATGTGTTTGGTCCGCTGAAGAAACACCTAAAAGGGAAGCTCTTCAACTCGGACGACGTACTCAAGGACGCTGTGAAGGACTGGATCTCGTCACGGCCACAGGAATTCTGGGAATAGGGAATCCCGCGGCTTGTTCATCAGTGGGATCGTTGTGCTCAAGCCTATGGTGTATATTTTGAATAAAGTCTACATTAGTATCTACCGTGTCGTTTCATACCTTTTCATTTGATCATCTCTTATATTATATTCAATAGTGCATCTTTTTTAATTTATGAAAGATTTCCATTCTTTAGAGAGTTTGCTGAATTTTTCACGAAGCTTTATGCGTATGTACTAAAATGATGAAAACTGTAAAAAAAGATGACTGAAGATTTTCGCTTTAAGGAAAAAATGAAGCTTAAAAAATATCTAATCTTTTTATTTAAAGGTACAGATTAAATAGATTAAAATTTAAAAAAGTGAAATTTACATATAAAGTAAAAAATCAACAATAGCATTAAAAGTGAAGTTGAATTTTGTTTCAGGTGTCAAATTTTTTACTCGTTTTATTTGACACTACATAATAACAGCTTAAGAGACAGAAATGATTATAAGGCACTTGAATATATATATGGAATATTTTGCTTTTTTGAGAATCTCTTGATATAGGCCATCATATAACATAACAGAAAAGGAGAAAACCTGGAAAACTCCCTAGCGCCCATCCAGCCAAATTGCTTTAAAAATAATTCATACTCTTTATACGACTATTGAGTAGTAATGGAACTAATGCGATATATCCCTCTAATTAGCAACTTTTTGCCTTTTTTCATTGCCAATCTGAACGCATATTTTTGGAACAGTAAATTTCCCAAAGTCCGCCCAATAGAAACACTAAGCAAATAATTTACCCGCTGTTGTCACTTAAAAAACCATTTACATGACGCAAAAATGACGTAAATCACGAGAAAAAAGATAATCTTGCAACGAAAAAATCCGAAAAGCAACAAAATCGCAAATTGGCAACACTATAATCAAAAGAATGAATGCTAGATTTGGAGAGAAATCTCTTGGGGGATACATCATACTTATACCGTAATAATTTGTTACAAGATTGTATTTATTATTGTACCAAACTTTGATAAAAACAGTAGTATCATACTATAACAAATCTTTAGAGCCATAAAATTGCTTGATAGGTTTTTCTTTTTTATCATTTTAGAATAAATTAAGGATTTATTTAAAAATGTAACATAAAATGTTCATATTTTTTAAAATAAAACGTAATCATATGCCTTTGAATATTTTCAAAAAAGATATATTTTTATGATCGTGTTGTTGTTACTTATGACATTTGAACAAGCGACGATTGCTTTTCCGACGTCAATGCGAATTTAAGTCAGTAAGGTACGTCTTTCGTTATAAATCAGAGTACCACGTAGATGAAGGTATGTCTTTGCGTTCAGACTCCTCCGATAGATGGCACCACCAGAGGATCAACTCTCAATTTTGACATTGATCTGAAGGGGGAGGCATGATCGTGAATATGTAAGAATGCTATTTATTGTATTTAATATTAGCAATGATATAAGCTTAATGTCTATCTTCTAATTGAAATAAATATTGATATTATTATTTGCATTAAAATGCAAAAAATTGTTCATAGCCAGTAATTTGGAATAATATATCTTGATGTTTGAAATCTAACCGTAGATATTGAAAAATATTTTACTGGTATTTTAAATTATTATCAAAAATTTTTTTTATAAATTAGGAATAATTTTCATAACAACATGTAAATGTTGAAACAATTTTAAAATGAAAATTTGCTTTTCTTTTCACAGTTAATTAGTACTTAACAAGTAAATGTAATAAATTACTTTCTTAGAAAGTGAATGTGATTCAATTAAACAATATTTATTGAAAGTGTTTATTCAGTAACCGATATTCTTATAATGAAAAAAAATAAATACTTAACTTTATTTACGAAAGTGAAAAATATTTTCGACTTGTTCTTGTTAAAAGCTATGTTTCTTAAAAAGGATGCATTTTGTATTTTGTTCTTCAGTATAATACGAGGTTATTATAAAATTTATATTGAAAAAATGAAAGAAAATTATTATAAATTCATAAAATTCGCATTCAACATTAATGCTGCATTTAAATTTTTAATGTTATTTATAATTAGCATTTAGATAGCTAATTTAAAACTTATAGTTTTTTTTAAAAATATTTTTACATTCATTTCGAGATTTTGGAGTATTTCTTAGGAAAGGAAATCTGCTCATTTATGGAAAAAATATTTCTCCTGTTTTTAAGGAAAGAGAGAGAACATTTTTGCTTAATAAAGACTGAAATTTCAAGCAATAATAATAATGACGTTTTTCTAAACTGAGATGCTGGAATTCAGGGGTAGAAGTTAAATGTTATAAGGACGAAATAAGAAAATGGAATAGTACTGGAAGTTGTATTTGTGTTATAGTTTAAAAAAACTCTGATACACACACACATTAGTTATTTTTGTTAATTATAGTGATATCTGCTTAATCCACTTTGTTTAATTGGAATTACAAAGTTAAACATTTATCTATTTAAATGATATGAAAACAATTTTTAAAAGTTTTTATTAATTATTTTATTAAAATAATTTAAATAAGCTGCTTTTTATACAATTTATAACCTTCTTTGGAATATTATTAGTTAAAATTTTGAAAGAAAATATTATGATACGATATTCGATAAATGTAATTAATTAATGTTACGGAAATAGTATATAGCACAAAAATATATAACTGAAGTTATGTTGAATAAATATAATGCTCTTAATGATATTAATTGTACCTTTTAAACTTTTGGAAAAATCACTAAAATAAAAAATTTATTTAGCTGATTATATACTTCATTAGCAAGGTCGAGTAATTTAAGCGTTCGAATTGTTTTCTTAGTGTTTCGAAAATTAAAATAATTCTTAATTAAGAGACCCATTTAACGATGTTTGCACATTGTTTAGAAAAATGAATATACAAAGAAAGGGAAAAGTCACTTGAGATTTTCTAAAATAAGGAAACACTAATTGGTAAATAAAAGAAACATACCAATTATCGGGAAATGCAAATGAATCTAATGAGGTCTTCTGAAAATAGGTTATTTTGGTTTCCAGGAAAACTTATAAGGAATTAAGATTAGGTATACTTATAAATATAATCTTGATTTTCTTTTTATTACTGCTTTATTCATTAGTACTGATTATTATTGATTGAGTATTATTCATTTAGTACTGAATATTATTTCAATTTGTTAAACAATTTTTCAAAATTAATTTGTATTTCAGACTACAAACTGAAAACATGTAATTAATTATATTTAATTTCTTTATTTGTTTTCTGAGTAAGTGCTTTAAGGTACAGAATATTTTTCCTGGAAACTGCAACCATGGAAGTAAAATTTCATATGAGTGTTTGCTATTTTAAATATCACTAATAGAGAATCAATATCTATACAAGTCATGCTAAATATTCTTTATTTATAGATTCTTAACTGTGAAATAACTATAAATTTTAATTATAAAATGTTACAATTCTTTGCTAAAACTAATCACAAAATCGAAAATCAAATATTAGTTTTTTGAAAGCTACATACAATCTATACATATTATAGCTATAACTATAAGAGGATAGCTAATTATAACAGATGATTTTTATTTGTTTGTAAGCAAACTGAGGATAAATCATAATTATAAAAATGGTTTTGAAACATATATTTTAATTCTGATGATTCTGCCGACCAATGGCTGAGTGGTTAGCGTTCCTAACTCTTGAGCTGTGGGTCCCGGGTTCGAATCCCGGTTCGGGCGGGGATGTTACTATCTCTCTGTGTTTCTCTGTCCTTCCCTGTGTGTTGATGTATGAATGTGGTCCGCCCTATAAACGGGTCTGTGGTGGTATGACGCGGGTAATGCTACTCGCCTCCGTGACTTGGTTCACAGGTGCCCGCTGGGTAACGACAAATGAGTAGCAGTTTCCGGCCTTGTTGTGGCGAAGGGTTAGTCACTCAAGTGCCCGCCGTTATTTAAAAATAAAAAAAAATTTCTGATGATTCTGAATGGATCGGATGATTTTATATAATATATATATATATATATATATATATATATATATATATATATATATATATATATATATATATATATATATATATATATTAATGGTCTGGTAGGTCAAGTATTACCTATGTAGTTATTTAGAGTATGGTTCTTATCAAGTTTCTTGTTCTATTTAATGATTTTAGTAAATATTGTTAAGTTTGAAAGCTATTCTATGTTATTTTCGACATTGCTAGAAATTTTTGTATTTCAGTTATTTAGAATTTTTTAAGCATTTGATCAAATGAATTTTAATTTTGGAAGTAGCGTTGTCATTTGAGGACAGAAAATATTCGATTAAATATCAAGTTTCAAAACTGCTTTGAAGTTCAGTGAAAATAATCAGTACAATTTCTGTATGTTCAGTAAAAAGTGAAAAATCAGACCAATTATTCTTGCTAAATGAGTAAATTTGCTTTTTCATAGTTTGAAACTTTGTATGAAAGAATTATCAATATTGATTTTAAAATAAGTTCATAAAAACAGCAAATTAATTTAAATATTTAAGAATAAATCTATTTAGAATTATATGGATCAAAACTATATTTCAAGTATTTTTATTAGAATTTAGTATAATAAATTTAAATAAAATTAAAATATGAATGTTTAATATAGACAATTTATTATTATCTAACTCATTAGGAGTGTTAAAAAGCTAAAAGACTTCCGCATTGGAATGGATTTCAATGAAACATATTCTTATGGGGAATGTTGCAAAATTATTACAATTTGAAAAAATTTAACTGCGTTTGAACAGATAGTACAGCGGACATTATTCCAATTCGTTTGATAAATTTGAAAATTAAATAAAATCACAATGTTGACAGTTATAATCAGTTGTCGTTGTTGCTTCAAATCCCAGATGGTATAGCTAAGCCAAGCCATCTCCATAAAACTAAAAATCATTAAAAAGTCTAAAAATAAAATAGGATTCTCCTATTTTATTTTTAGCCTCGTTCACAGTAAAACTCAGACAGTCTTGAATATGTCTCGGGGAGGCCTGATCAGCCTTGTAACAGTGACAATCAGTAATAATCAGTAAATAATGAACCATCCTAAAACAAGCTATTTAATTTTATAGAGGTAATTTGACATTAAACAAACATAATAATTTTAATATGTAACAAATTAAGCACTTATATATATTTTCTTACTAATTCTACTCATTAAACATATCTAAAACTAATATCGTAGAACAAAGGTTTTAAAATTGGCCTTAATATTTCAAGTATAATCTGCATATTTTTCTTGGTAAAATTTTTATACTCATAAATAAAATTCACAGTTAATTAGCTAAATATAAATATTTTCTGAAAATGATTACCATTTAGTCAACACAAGGTTCTTAGGTTTCATTAAAGGAGATACAATGCCAAAACTAGTATAAACTTGATTTTAAATACTATCATGGAAGCTACTCTATAAAAATTGAATAATTTTCTTTGAGAAATAGTAAGTTAAGACATTTAAATAACAGTTATTCTCCTTTATTCACATAAATTCATCATTATAATAAATAAATTCATTCATACAATAAAGAATATACAGGAAAAATGGAATGGAGTTGAATTTGAAGAAATGAATGTTGAATGGCTATTGCTAAACCGTTAACATACAGTGAATTTTCCTTTAAAACTAAATTTGAAAATAACACTAGATCACATTAACATAAGAAAGTGATATAGGGAAAAATGTATTAATGTATATTATGTGATATAGGGAAAAAACATAGAATAGAATCACATAAGTTATTTTCAATTCACTTTTAAGAATATTTTGTTATAATATGATGTAGAAAAAATACTTAATAAAAAAATTAAACTATATTTCAGCTAAATAAATATTTATATACAGGGTTAGCAAGAAATAAGTTTCCCACTTCAGAGGGCTGTAGAATACGTTCTACTCGTCCAAATGAGATAAAATTTGAACTACAGATAATTCAAATGATGCGCTTGACATTTATTAAAAAATAGTACAAAATTTCACCGATAGATGGCAATGTAATACACATAAAAACATTTTATATGCTTTATAAATGTTAAAAAATAATAATGAAAAAGTAGCGTTACAACTCTTCAATATGCCCTTCTTCATTTGGCATTCATTTGGAAGGGCAATGTCTACCGTAAAAGGCCAGCATGTGTACCAGAACTGAAGGACAGCATTAGGCGCCATATCCTTGATATTCCGACAGACTCACACCGGTCTGCTGTCGAAAATATGGTTCTGTGGTTATAGAGCACATTGTTGAAAATGAAGAAGGGCATATTGAAGAGTTGTAACGCTACATTTTCATTATTATTTTTTAACATTTATAAAGCAAATCAAATGTTTTTATGTGTATTACAGCGCCATCTATCGGTGAAATTTTGTACTATTTTTTAATAAATGTCAAGCGCATCATTTGAATTATCTGTAGTTCAAATTTTATCTCATTTGGACAAATAGAACGTATTCTACAGCCCTCTGAAGTGGGAAACTTATTTCTTGCTAACCCTGTACTTTAATATTGTGCATTAAAATGAATATTTCAGTTATTTATAAATGATAAGTATTTTGAAAACATGCAAGGAAAATTTTCTTGTTTGGTAAGAATATTGAAACGGATAAGAAACAATTGGTGAGTTAGAAACATTAATTTCATTTACATTTATGGTTTGGCATAACAAGAGCAAGTCTAAAGCAGAAGTAAAATTCGCTTTTCACTTCGTATACAAGTCGATAAAACATATCGAATAAATGCAAAGGAACATTTCGTGGAAAATAAAATTTATACAAAGTAATAGAGATGTGTAGTTACATCTCTTTTCCATTTAGGGAACGTTTTTATGTATTTATTATGATCAACATCACATCATCGTGAAACAGAACCGAGCTCCATGGTTAGAAAACTACTAAACAGAATAAAAATCAGGAATTACTATAAATTTTATTTCAATTCCAAGATCATAGATAAGAGTATGAGCATAAAAATATCAATTATTCCAAAATGTCAATAATTCTGAAAAAAAAATCTAAACTAAAATGTTTTTCACTTCGATTCTGAAATTCACTTAATGAGTTTTTTTTTTTATAAATAGACTCATGCCCAGACCTAAAAAATTAGATTTATAAATAGAGCAAATAAATATTACTTCTGAAAAATAGTAAAGGAAAGATAGATTCTGAAAAAAATTTATATATATTTTAAGTGAATATATTTTAAAATGTTTCATAACTTTCTCTTCATTTCCCATACACTTTCAGTATCTTACGTATTGCGATGTTACTTTTTATTTCAACATTGAATTAAATACTAATAAATGAATTATCTTAATTATATGCCAAATAATAACTCACGCGAATATCAAAAACACTTCTTTTTTAGGGAATGACACATCTGATTATTTACAAGCTGTTGCAGAACAAGGACTTATATAAAAGAAAACTGTATTTCTAATATAGATCATAAAAGAGCAAAAGTCAAAATAAGAGTAACCTTTTCCAAGTTATTCCTCCAAATGATTTAAAAATTAACATTTTCAAAGATCAATCATAGTTTAATGAAATTATACTTCGTAAGAGGACTGTAAATATAGATCAGCAATTATTTCTGCTACAGGAAAGGTTGTACGTAAAAATCTACATCAAAGGAGTCAGAATGTTAAGAAATCGGTACTGAATACGTGTCACTGTGTGAAACATTTCTATCGAGAACTTAGTCTTAAAGTGGACCCAAAATTGATGGAGCTCTTTCTAATCATTGATGAGTTTCTTTTGTCTCATTTATATATGATAAAAAGCAAAATTGAAGTTGTTGTGGTTGTTACATATGACTCTTGGATAAGCCAAGCTCACTAGACGAAAAATATGCGAAATTAAGCCAGAATGGCGCGTCTTTTATTTAATCAGAGTACTAAGAAAGTGAATGTAGGGTCTTTGCTCTAAGACTTCTCCGATAGAGGGCACCATTAGAGAATTCACTCCCTCAATTTTGACTTTGATCTGAAGGGAGAGGAAATTTTCTCTAGATCATGGTAACTGCTCAACGACATATAACATGACTTTTGATATCGCAGGCTTAGCAAGCATGTACTCAGTGGGTTTTTGGTGGCATTGGGAATCGAACCCAACCCTTCCGGATGGAAGCCGATGCTCTAACCACTAGGCTACTACATAAAAAAGGCTATCACATTTAATGGGATGTTTAATACTAGAGATTTTATACTCCTCTTGATAACATGAAATATATGTATAAAAATTACCATCTCCCATCTAATATGTATGAAAGGCATATGTATCCAGGAAACAGATATTCCATTATGGGCAGGATTACATTAGAATATATGTTATGATACATGAAGTTATATATCAGAGAAATAAACATGACAAATTAGATATAATTGACCATCCGCTTTCTACTGCAATTGCTAGGATCTCCATAAGTAGGTAATACATGTCCTCACACACAACTCTCCCTATGTACAAATATCTTAATACAGAAATGAAACTCTTCCAATCAAAATCTTTTTTTGAAAAAGTCTGGGACACTATCAGGTGTGGTATATTGCAGTACTCCAACTTTCTTTTCAAAATCTATGTAAGCTAAGAACTGGGTATTGCTATCTATGAGCATTCTGCTACATTTTCAGTCCATTCATAATATTACCAACAGTTTGCCGCCCAACTTGTCTAGTGGTCAGCGTGCCTGACTGCGGATAAGGAGGTCCTGGGTTCGAATCCCGGTTCGGGCATGGATGTACTTTCTCTCTCTATCTATCCTGTCTTTGTCCCTTCCTTGCATGAATGAGGTGTGAATAGTTGCCTACTCTATAAACGGGTACCTCTGGCATGTGTGTAGAGCATAGTCGTACTTTCACCTTCATGGTGCTCTGATTAAACGAAAGACGCTCCCAATTGACTTAAATTCGCATAGCCAAGGCATAGCGAGCTTGGCATGTCCAAGTGTCTTTAGTGACAACAACAACAACAATACCAATAGTTCTTCTTCTTCTTCTTAAAATTGAGTTTTTATGTCATTGGGCACCCCTGCTTTTATCAGCATTTTGTACCATTAACTCCAAACCCAATGTTTCCTAGTTCCAGTTGCTCGGGTCACCCACTTTACTAATAAAGTCCTATAATCCTTTAATGGAGTCTAGGTGTAACTCTCTAGTATGGATGAAGCCTAAAGAAGTTAATTTAGGGAGGGCAAGAGCCTCACATTTGTAAATGACATGCTCTGCCGTTTCCTCTTGCATATGACATTTCCAGCAGATAAGGTCTTGCTGAAATAGTCCCATCTGGTCAGAAAGTCAGTCATGCTAGGAATAGCTTCCTGACTTTCACCAGAAGAAGATGGTTTAGAGGTTATTTCTACCTCAAGTGAAGGATTCATTGCTGCCCCTTTACAAGATTACCTATGAGTTCCCTTGTCTTTTCAGCAAGGTCTACTTTAGAGGCTTCACCTGCAAATGCAGAAAGGTTTGTTACTTCTTGTGTCTTTTCAGCCACAAGATAACAATTAAAAAGCTCAGGTAACATAAGTCCACCCAGCATTGCCTGAGTTACTGGGCAAGGCAAATTACTCTAGAAGTTCGCCAAGCAACTAGAGGCTCCGTTAAGACACCAATACCGCGGTGCCAATTAGCCCTAGGCACGGATCGCATAACACCAGGGTTTACGGGAGCTGGTTTGCGGCCTCTGATTCTATATTCAAGGCTATCCTGTCATTCCTACAGGACATTCGGCTATCCACCACTTGCCGACGCACCTGGTGGCTGTGCTCAAGCCCCAGGAAGGTACACGTACCCCCTGGTTCCAGGACACCAACAGTTTGTGTGTGACATTACTATATTTAAATTGCAGATGATCAAACTTACATAGAAAAAGGCTTTTACACTTAATGGGATGCTCAAAAATAGAATTTTATGCTCCTGTTGATAAGCGAAATTTAAATGTGTATAAAAAATTGCGTTAAACTGTATGATATATACTATCATATTTTCAAGGGTATTTTTTGATTCAGCATCAGTATCTTATTTCTTGATTTGCTCATCGAAACCAGAATATGCTTATCAAATCCGGTAATAGTTACTACTTTTTCGTTTTTTACGCAAAATATTAGAAATTTTACACAAAATAGTAGACTTGAGAGATCATTTTATTTCTTGATTTGCTCATCAAAATCGGAGTATGTTTATTAAAATCCGGTAATAGTTACTATTTCATTTTTTACAGATAATATTAGAAATTTTGCACAGAATAATAGATTTGAGGGATCAGTGTTTTATTTCTTGATATGCTTATCGAAATCAGAGCATGCATATGAAAATCCGATAATAGTTACTACTTTTTCGTTTTTTTACACATAATATCAGAAATTTTACACTGAATAATAGATTTAAGGGATCAGTATTTTGTTTCTTGATTTACTCATCGAAACAAGAGAATGCTTATTAAAATCGATAATTATTACTACTTTTTCATTTTATACACATAATATTAGAAATTTTACACAAAATAATAGATTTAAGAGATTAATGTTTTATTTGTTGATTTGTTCATCGAAATCAGAGTAGTCTTTTTAAAATCAGGTAATAGTTACTATTTTTTCGTTACAAATGAGTATTGTTATATTAATGTGATTCTGTGTAATTTTTATGCATGTAGAATAAAGAATTTTGTGGTAATCAGGGATATCAGAAAATTAATTTACAACCATTCATATTGGTATTTAATTCAAGAAGCTTTTATTTAAAAAAAATAATTGCTTAACATTATTATATTGTGAAAATTAAAATTTTGTGATAATATAAGTAAATTGAAGTTATTTCAGATTAAAAGTTAATTAAGAACCAAAAATGATCAATATGATATATTTTAGAATAAAAATCACATATTTTTCTTTGATTTTTTTTGTTACTAGTTTTTTTAGCGCTACAAACACTGCAAATTTTATTAAACACGAGTAATATAAAAATTTTTGAAATCTATTAAAATTTGAATAAAATTTTTATAAATAAAATGATTATTTCGTATATCGACAAAATTTTTGTCGGAGGTTTTATTAAGAATGGCTGAACTTAAGTAAATGGAATTTATATAATGATGTCGTTCTCGGGTTAGTTTAAGACCGGCACTATTTGCTTTCAAAATTTTGGATTGAAAAATTTATCAGTTTAAACTATAAATGATATACTTATCTGAATTCAATGCATGCAAATGCTCCACAGAATATTGTTCCGGAACTTTTATCGCTTCAATATTGAGAAATGGAGGTTTTCTGTCCATTTAAAAATTATACCTATGCGTAGCCTATTGTTATATATTGGGAATAGAAAGAACATTATAACCATCCGATTTCTCTTTTCCGGCATTCACAAGATTGTAATTTTTTTTAAAAAAGGAAATATATTTAATATTTTTTAAACTTTAAAAGAAGAATTGTTTTTGTCCACATAATTAAAAATGTTTTTGGATTTTTATGGCAATGAGATTAAAAGAAAAAAATTGAGGTAGAAAACTTTATTTCTTTTAATAATTAATTATTTTTTTATTTGTATAATATTCTTCATTGAGAACGGCTGATTGATTCAAGTGAAGAATACTGGAAAAGTAGAAACTTTTTGATACAAATCCTAAAAAAGTATTTTCAATTCAGTAAAACACATTTATAAATTCTAGTAACCTATTAATTTCATACTTAAAATAATACTAATAAATAATTATATACATGATAATAATTAATTAATTATTAATAACTAATTAATACATGCTAACTAATTAATTCAATAATAAAATCATTGGTTAAAAATTAACTAATCATTAATTACTAGTTTGAAAGATTATTTCACTTTAATTTTAAGAATAGCTTTTAAGTCTATGTTTGAGAACATTATTGAAAAGTTATATATTAAAAACGTTATATCTAATAGTTTCTAGAAATATTATAAAAATGAGAATATAAATTAAATTTGCAAAATCTCATTTTCTTAAATATTTTAAAATTTAGAAATTTTCCTATTGAAATATTGCCAAAAAGGTTATATATCGAAATGAAATTTAATTTCTTTAACATATTACACTTACACGAATATAATCTTCATAATAAAAGTAAAAGCTATGAAAAACTTTGGAACTTTAAATAACGTACAGAAATTTTGAGCTGTTAGCTGTTTAAAACTCCAAAAATCAGTTTATAAACGCGACATTTGGGTTCTCAAATCTTCAAATGAAAGATAACAGGAAATGGAAAACTTTGCGAACAGCTGTCAAAATGTAAGTACTTTTACTCTTGGAAGAAGGAAAACTCCTCATATAGAAATAATGTCAGAGCAGTATATATATATATATATATATATATATATATATATATATATATATATATATATATATATATATTATATAAATATATATATACTTGTGCCAACCTTGGAGGAAAAAAATCAGCAGATTGTAGATTCTGAACTGCAGAGTTTGAGGGAAAAATCAAAAGTACGCTTATTAGCGACATTTTTGCTTGAATGTTTAAAACGGTTGTATCGTAAAAAGGCAATTTTACTCTTTAGATTATATATTCTGAGAATGATTTATGCACATTTATGCACATTTTGTGCTAATTTTAATATTTGAATAAAATATTCATCAACCTCATAAAGGAAATATCAAAAATAAAAGAATATACTACAAGTAAAAAAATAAACAGGAATGCTTATGTCCCAATATTTATTTTATAGGGTAACGTTTGCTACTCTAGTGCTAGTTATAAATATTAAACTCATAAGATTACATAAAAACATAAAATATATTATTAAATAAATTTAATTCAAATAGAAAAATATTTTCCTAATTAAATTAATAATAGCTAATAATATTCATCCTAACTGAATTGCTTATGTAAACAGGCACATGGTGTCTGCTCTGAATGCTAATTATATGATTGCCAACTCGAAGGATATATATATATATATATATATATATATATATATATATATATATATATATATATATATATATATATATATATATATATATATATATATATATATTGATAGATAGATATAGATATATATACTATATTACAATATAGATGTAATAATAAAATGAAATTTTTGTCAATCTCTTTTTCTATAAGCTTTCAAAATAATTTGAAGTGCTAATCTTAAAAAAAACCTTTATTTTTAAACAAATATCAAGTATATTATATTGGTTATGAAAATAGTATAACTCGATCACAATAAAATATTATTTTTTATTATATTTTTTTGCAATACAGATCTAAAGAAGAATATAAAATAAATAAATTGATTGGAAGTTCTTTAATTTTTTCATAATTTCTTGGCATTTTTTATATCTAGAATTTTTTGGTTGAATCTAGATTAGAAATTTAATTAAAAATTTCCTGTCATTTATCTTATTTCAGTCAAGTGAAAAACTATACTTGACAAATAAAAATGATTAATGGATTTTATTGACAGATAAATATTGGCATATTTATAAATGACATATTTCTGACATTTAATTTCTTTTTTATATTCATATTCAGTTGTTTTTTATTTCGTTAATTATTACGTATAATAAAATCGTTATTACTACCAAATAAATCTCAGGAATGTTTACTGTTTGATTTTGGTTTTTATTTAGATCTAAATATTTATAGAAAAATTGCGATATTTGCTTAATTAATATGTGCTTTTTTCTGTAAATTTTTTGTGCTAATTACTTATTATGGATGAAAAAAAAACTAATGTTCTTCTCGTGAACCCTTTCCAGTTAGTATACTTGAAATATGTTTTTTCATGACATTTATTTAATTATCTTCAATTAACATTATTTAGAAACTCATAAAAGTTTTTTTTAGAAAATCGAAAGTATTTTTGAATATTTGCAATGATATAATGTGTTTCAAGATAAGGCGGAAAAATTTATGCATAAAAGCAGCAATGTTTTTTTCCAAGAAGCTACTTATTCCTGCATAAAGAATATAGAGTAGTAGAATTTTTCAGCTTAATATTATGTATTCCATAAACACACACAAATACAGGAACTTTTAGGTATGAATTTTTGTTACAGATTAAGCTATTAATTTATAAATATTAAATCTTATTTTAATAAAATTGAATAAAAATGTAATTTAAGACAGTAACTGCTTAAGCATTTATTTTATTATTATAAAACATTCTATGAATCTTTTTTTTAAAGAGGTTTTTATATGATTACATTTTTCTTTTAAAATAACTTGGTAGTCATTATTTTATTTTGTATAGATCTTTTAACTATATGGGTTGAGTGTTTTCCTGTTAATTATATATTATTATAATTAAATGGTATAAATTATAAAAAATACAATTTAAAATTTTATTAAAATTTTACTATGGTATAAAAACGTAATTTGAAACAAAAAAATACTTTTATATTGTGATTTCCATTTTATTGAAAAGCATACAAATTTAATCTCATTACCAAGTTGTTTTCTACTTAGCGCTGCAGGTGAGCTCTGGGATGTACTTTAAAATTAAAGGGTTTGGAGTACTAGTCCATTATTAAGCGCATCGCCATTTCGAACCAAGGTCAGATGACGAGGTCACACTTGAATTGGCACTTTCAACCCTACATCCACGCCACACCAGCGGATGGTCTTAGGATGCTACAGAGGACACGCTCCTAACCATTGAAGGAGAATGTGGTCAGCCTCCCATTCATGTCCGTGGCAAATGATGCTTCACTTTGCTGACCTTTACCGGAAACATCGGCAAGCTACTGAGCCACTGGAGTTTTATAAATACTTTCTTCATTATCTTCTATGTAATAATCGATAAGAACCCTTTAAAAGTTTAAATCTGGAATTTTCTGAAAATATTTATCGTAATATTTTTCAGAAAATTCCAATTTCAATTCAGTAATTCCATGCTAAGAAATTTATGATGTCATTCATCTTAATAATAAGAATTTATTTAATTTGAACATACAATAAATATGTTATTTAAAAGGTCAGAGTCCTGAAAGTTATTAATGAAACAATTTGAGAATTTTTTTAGAGTTCTAAGTTATTTTTAAATAACTTAAATTGATCTCATTGATTAAAAAATTAAATGATGATTCAAAAACACTAGAATGATAAAGTATAAAATTTAAGTAATTTTTATGAGAAGAATTCGCTTATATAAAGAAATGTTTTTCTTATATCTTGACTTTAGTGTATGTGGATTAATGCATTTGTTTCTTTAATAATTTAATAAACACTCTATTTACAATATATTTAAATTATTTTTTGAGAAATTATTGTTTTGTATTATAGTTATATAAGGTAAACAAAAAAGTTCTTGCAGTTGTCACGTTGCCATTGAATGAAGAGTAAATAAGTATAAAAATTAGTGTATGACGTAGTTGAGACACCGGGGAGTCAAGAGAGTAATGTCAGCTGTCATAAAAGCAGACAGGTCCACCACTCACATTCATCAATCGTAACTCGCTACAGTAGCGAAGAGAAATTTAAGTGTCAAAAAGCTTATTCAGTGTGTTGGGTTATGACTTCAAAGTAAACTTATCAGCTGCTGCATCAAGCCGCCATATTTGTCAAGCGTTTCAGGATAGTGATTGAATGAACTTACGGATAGACATTGGTTTCACAAATTCAGGTCGGGAGATTTGACACTTTATGATGAAGCTGTTGTGTTATGGACTAGTCATCAAGTGATTCACTATCAGCTGATATTAATGGGCCAAATGGTCCCTATAGACCTGTATTAGCAGCAATTGGAACTAATGAACAGAAAGATGCAACATTTGTTAATCGCAAAAATGTACTGTCCTTGTCCGATAACACGAGGCTGCATGCCGCACGCATGGCCAAGATTTCCATACAGCGACTTGATTGGGAGACTTTGTGCCATTCTCTTTACTCATTTAACTTTGCACCATTAGATTACTACCTCTACTATTTTCTGGACAATCAACTTTGAGGAAACTTCTTCACCAAAGATGAAAAATTACGGCGTCAAGCACTCACGTCATCCTCATTACTCATTTGACTTTGCACCATTAGATTACTATCTCTTCAATTCTCTGGACAATCATATTTGAGGAAATTTCTTCACCAATGAAGGAAAATTATGGCGTCAAGCACTTACGTCATTCTCTTTACTCATTTGACTTTGCACCATTAGATTTTTACCTCTTCCATTCTCTTCACAATCTTGAGGAAACTTCTTTACTAATGAAGGAAAATTACGGCACCAGGCACTCACCTCATTCTCTTTACTCATTTGACTTTGCACTATTAGATTTCTACCTCTTCCATTCTCTTCACAATCTTGAGGAAACTTCTTTACTAATGAAGGAAAATTACGGCATCAAGTACTCACGTCATTCTCTTTACTCATTTGACATTGGACCATTAGATTTCTACCTCTTCCATTCTCTTCACAATCTTGAGGAAACTTCTTTACTAATGAAGGAAAATTACGGCGTCAAGCACTCACGTCATTCTCTTTACTCATTTGACATTGCACCATTAGATTTCTACCTCTTCCATTCTCTTCACAATCTTGAGGAAACTTCTTTACTAATGAAGGAAAATTACGGCACCAGGCACTCACCTCATTCTCTTTACTCATTTGACTTTGCACCATTAGATTTCTACCTCTTCCATTCTCTTCACAATCTTGAGGAAACTCCTTTACTAATGAAGGAAAATTACGGCATCAGTACTCACGTCATTCTCTTTACTCATTTGACATTGCACCCTTAGATTTCTACCTCTTCCATTCTCTTCACAATCTTGAGGAAATTTCTTTACTAGTGAAGGAAAATTACGGCACCAGGCACTCACGGACTTCTTTGCGCTCAAAGCCTCGAAATTTACTTCAAGGATATGCTATAGACACGTTGACAGAAAATGCTGGATGCCGATGATGATTGCTTTGAGGACTAACGTTAAGCTGCACATTCTGTAAGTCATGCATTTTTGAGTCAAAAAAATTGACAAGAACTTTCTTCTTTACTTTAGTAATAGCAGTTACTCAAAGTAATTTCGTTTAAATTTCATTTAATTTTCTTAAAATACGTATTAATTATTAGCAGAAAAAATAAATTATTTTTTACATTGAGTATAAAAAATCTGAGTTTAAAAAATCTCAATAGTTTTTTGTCATGGTTTTTATATGTAAAAAAGTGTAAGCAAAATTTGTAGTTTTCAAAGATATGTCTGAAATCGAGCAACCACATACGACTTTATTTTTAAGTATTTATGAATTTATGAAAGGGGATAAAAGAATTAGTAACTATAAAAGAGTGATGACGTAAAAAAATTCCCTAACATAAAAAAATGGTGAAATCATATTTTAAAATAATGCTTAATATATTTAGTTGTAATTTAATTATTAAAACATTTAAAGGAATTCGATATTAATGAGTTTAATAAAGTAAAGAAATTCTAATTTTTACTTTAGAACTACACAAAAAAATGCATGATTTGGCATAAAATAGGAAAAACAAATTTCTTTATTTTTTATTTATATTTTATTCTATGTATATTTGATATTAGTGTTATTTTTCGTCCTCTTCTATGCATTAATTTCTTTCATGAAATATATATGCATTTAAATTTTTTTTTCATTTGAATCTACAAAGATTTGTTTTTTTATGTGGCAGAGGAAAAAACAGGCAATAAAATTTGATAATTTAAAACACGGTGAGTAGATATAACTGCGAACCCTGGAAATTGATAAAAAAATATGACTATCGTAATTTTCAACTTAAGTATTGAACTGTTTTATTAAAAATATATTTGGGTAAATTCTGTTCAATGGTATGGAAAAGATTGCCCTATATTTTGTCTTTCAAATAAGTAAATATTCATATCTTATTTTTTCAGAAAATATTTATGTTTAAAAAGCTAATATAAAAGTTCATTTATAAATTTTTATTTGAAGAGCAACTTTTTTCTAACAATTTATGGATTTGTCGTTATTTCAAAATTTCTTTCACGTTTCCCATTATTTCCGCTTTCTAACATTTACTATTCGATTTATTCTAGAAAAATAAATTTTTTCAAGCCTTCCAGTTTTAGTTACTCATCGGAACGAGTTATTTGTCACAACTGGAATTGCTATAAAGCTTCATAATTTATGTTCGACAAATGTTAATATCCAATTTAAGTTTTGAACTACTTAACAAAATTATAAAAATGGTTAAACCTAATAGGTATATTTGCGTATCAATGAGAGCAATTTGTTTTCCAGGACTTATCAATAACGCCTTCATCAATGATTTCAGCTTGCTCTTTACCTCTTATGAATGTACTCAGTATTACTTAAAATCCATGAAAGCAACTTTTATATACCTTATATACGTATTCAATACCACAATTCTTTAATGAGAACAGCTTATTTTCCCCCTTATCATTGTATTTAGTATCACTTCATATCAATGAAAGCGACGTATTTTTAGTATTTATCATTGTAGCTAGTACCATCTTTTATCAACGAGTTCAGCTAGTTTTCTAGCTCTTATGAATAAGATCAACTTGTTTCATACCTTTTAACAATAACAGAAGCTGGTTTCAAACCTCTTCTCAATAAGAGAAACTTGTTTCATACCTTTTATCAATAAAAGTAATTTGCTTCATACCTCTTATCAATAAGAGCAACTTGTTTCATACCTCTAATCAGTAAGGGGTACTTGTTTCATAACTTTTATCAATAAGAGCAACTTGTTTCATACCTCTTATCCATAAGATCAACTTGTTTCATACCTCTTATCAATAAGAGTAACTTGTTTCATACCTCTTATCAATAAGATCAACTTGCTTCACTGCTTTTATCAATAAGAGAAACTTGTTTCATATCTCTTATCAAAAAGAGCAACTTGTTTCATACCACTTATCGATAAGAGCAACTTGTTTCATACCACTTATCGATAATAGCAACTTGCTTCATACCTTTTATTAATAAGAACAACTTGTTTCACACCTCTTATCCATAAGAGCAACTTGTTTCATACCTCTTATCAATAAGGGCCACTTGTTTCCTAACTTTTATCAATAAGAGTAACTTGTTTCATACCTCTTATCTATAAGAGAAACTTGCTTCACAGCTTTTATCAATAAGAGAAACATGTTTCATATCTCTTATTAAAAAGAGCAACTTATTTCATATCTCTTATCAAAAAGAGCAACTTGTTTCATATCTCTTATCAAAAAGAGCAACTTGTTTCATATCTCTTATCAAAAAGAGCAACTTATTTCATACCATCGATAAGAGCAACTTGTTTCATACCTTTTACTAATAAGAACAACTTGTTTCATACCTCTTATCAATAAGAGAATTTTGTTTTATATCTCTTATCAATAAGAGCACCTTGCTTCATACTTCTTATCAATAAGAGGAACTTGTTTCATACATTTTACATAAGTATTCAGAGTTAGTTCTTCTCAATTAGAGAATCTCTTATCAATTTCTTTTCTATCCATTATCAACGTATATGATACAACCACTCAGAGCAATAGGAGAAGCTTTGTTTTAAATGATAATGGGAATACGAAGTAGCATGTGCAAAATATATATGCTCTCATTGATTTTTAATTTATGTTTACTATTAAATATGCTAAAATATTCCCTCATTCGCATACATACACGAAAGAAAACACGTTTATTTTTTAAATTAGAACTAATATAACATTCAGTGATCCTCCTACGCATTTTATAATAAAAGTTATAAATACATATCAAAGAAGTAAAATTTATATTTTAAGATACTAAAAATTACTCCTTAGAGCATATTAAAAGTAGATTCAATTAATAATAAACTTTAAATTTTGTTACAAAAAATCTTTTATTACTTTATATTTTTAAGTAATCAAATTTTGAATAACAATTAACAAAAATGTTTACAGAAATTAAATAATAATATTTAAGGTGTGTAAGTTTTATGAGATTATGCAAGTTTTTTTACTTTTCATATTTATATGTTAATTTTATATTCATTTGTTTAATCGGAATATTAACATGTTAAATACATAAAAATGTATTTGTTCAATATTTATATTAATATAAATTATTTATTATATTTATAAAAGTTTGAAAATGTGTACAAATGATGAAATGTGTTTGGATGTTAGTATTTCAAATTTATTGGGAATCTTATTAATTATGTAACAATGCAGCTTTAAAACTATAGTAATGAATGCGTAAAAATAAGAAATTTTATTTCCAAATATGCCAGAGAATTTAAGCTAAATTTATTTCACTAATATTTTCATTATCCCTTTAGAAACACACTATGATGATAATTACTAATAACATTATCTTTTATGATATTAAGTCTTTTTCTTTTGGCTCTAATTTAGTTAAATCATGTTTACTTTAACATTTAAAAGATAACTTAAGGAAATAAATATTAACATGAGAAAGCAAATTACTCAACTTCGATTTAACGTGAAATGCAATCACTGCGGCAAACGAATTCAAAGGGTATTTAAACTGACTTCAACTTGAATGATGAAGATTGATAACTGTTAATTTCCGCTAACAATTGGTGAAATCAGAAATTGAAGTTTCAGTAGAGATTTTCTCAGCTTAAATATTGAAGTTGATATTAAACAGAAAAAGTGATTTCACGGAGAAACTTTTGTAAGTCTGAAAAGAATTCTTAATTTAACACAATTATTTTACTTAAAAACTCACATTTTACTATTCTCTCACATTTTTATATATATATAATATAAGGTCGATTTATCATTTCATCCCTTTAGTGGAGTGACAGAACTGAGTATCAAGCATGCTTTGGAACTTAATGCTTGGGAACTAAGCATGCTTGGAAAACATTTTAACTAAACTTGGGGAAATGGTTTTGTGTTAGGCAGAGCACCTCACCTTGACCAGAACGTATGATTCGCACCCCATGGCCCTCGGTCACGAAAGCATATATGGGCGCAGTTGTCATCCTGTCCCCTACGGGCTGTCAAGCCATTGAGTTTAAAATATATATATATATATATATATATATATATATATATATATATATATATATATATATATATATATATATATGTATGTATGTATGTATGTGTGTGTGTGTGTGTGCGCGTGCCTATATAAGAACGAGGAATATATGGATTTTATAACTTTAAAGTTCTCACATAGATATTAAATTTTTAGTTACGATTAATAAAAATTTAAAAATTGAATAAACTTTTTCTCTGAAATTTATGGAGTCTTTATCTGAAATAAATTTGCTTCCTGAAATGTTGCATTTGTTGCTTCAGTTAGGTAGTATGAAGAAATATATCATAAAATTGTTATTTTAAGCAAAAATATTAAATTTTTTTGAAATCAAGCAAAATTTAACACAACATAATTTTTTTTAATATCAATTTTGAAAAAGTAATTTAAAGTTGTGTATATTTTATGAATATAGTCTTGAACCTAGATTTATAATGTGGCTTTAATACACAGGAGAATTCACAAAAATTTTAATTATCGAATGATATTTATTTTGCATTAATTTTATGAAAAATTTAGGTATTTTAAATTGTTGGAAAATGTGAGAAATTGAGTTTCTATATTTATGTAGTTTCGGTTCAGTATGTAATAAAAAATAAATTATTTTTATTTAAATATTTATAATAATGAAATTTAATGATGTAGTAATAGCATAATTTCAATGGAAAAAAAGAAAAACTAATTCCATTAAAGGAAAAAACATATATTTTAATGACAGAATTTTGAGGAAATATTTTTTTTAAAATAATTTTCTTTATTTGCCTTTATTTATCATTAAACTAATGGCCTATCTCTTTAAGTGTAATAATTTTTCCGTTCTTTTTTTATTTTAAATTTGAAGTTTAATTCTTTTAGGTTAAATATTATAATTTACTGAATATGACATACTTTTTATTAAGATATTAAAATCACATTGTCAGCAGCATATACTTAAAAGTAAGTATAAAAATACAACTAGGATTCCAGTTAATTTTTGAAGCAAGATAATAATAAATTAATAAATAAAATTAATGTATAAATTGCTTATCTTTAACTATATATAATTAATTCGTTTATTAAGTTGCTTATTATTATTTCTTATTATTAACTTAAATATTTACTTGAATTGATATAATATTATTGACTAGAGCATAAATAATTATAATTGATGATTCATATATTATTTTTATTTAACATGCAGCTTCTTTCAATATGATAATTATGTTTTTAATGTATAATATTATGGTAATTTAATATATAATTTTTTTCATTTGTTAATTTTGATATCTTACGCATTTAATTGAAAATATGCGACTAGAAAGAACTTTAATCTGAGGCATGATCTTTCTTGTATATGAGAATGGTTTCAATTCACACTGTGTCTATATATATAAAATATAACTAATTAAAATCTATATCGAATTGTTTATTAATTACTGAGTCATAGGTTCTATGATTAGTAAGTCCTAGTGGTCCAAGTGGCATAAGTAACAACGACAGAAATGGAAATTGATTGCAGGAGTTCTTGAACAGAAGACCAGAACACTAATCAATCGGCTACCATTTTTGCTTGAGTTTTTTTCGAAAATTTCGCTGAGTAATTGAATGCAATAACTTATTCTGAGCTTCATTTATAATTTATTTTATAAAAAATAATAAATGAGTTATGATATACAAAACGAAGTAACTAAATAGTTACTACTGTACAAATCAACTATATTTTACAATTTTAAATTTTAAATAAAATGAGTGCACAAGAGAAGAAGTTGAAAATTTTCAAAAAGAAATACTGCATTTTAAAGTAGATGTTGGATTTGGAAATAATGCTTTCAACAAAATATCGAAAGCTCAATGAAAACTTTTTTTCAAGAAATGGAAACAGATGGAATTTTCAATTGAAATCATAAAAATTTCAAAGATTTTCGAGTTTTATTTCTTTCCAAAGAGAAGTAACTCAAAATTTAGCATAAAAATCGTTAAAAATTAAAGAAAAATTTTGTCATGAAAAAAAGTTTTCTTTACAAATTGAAAAAATTTTTTTTTTAATTTATTGCTATATTGAAAATTAGATTAAAGCAGAAATAAGCATAAAATATAAAATTCGTTGTAAATTTTAAAGCTGACATTTTAGTAAAAATTATATCTATGTATTAGTAAAAATTAACTAATATAAAATGTCTTCTCATTTAAATACAATTCATAAAAATTTATATAAATTTTAAACAGTTAACTTGAAGAAATAAGATTCGTGTTTAAATTATTTTTATGTAACTCTTAAACAAATACAGTATAATTTATATAAATAGATTGAAGTATCTTACATACATTGTTAAGAAATATAAATTGCTCTTTTTCAATATTCTAGAATGCATTCTATTAGTCTTAACGAGGTGTTTTCAAAAAAATATTTTTAATTTATTTTATTTAAAAGAATATTTTTAATTTGTTTTCAAAAAGAATATTTTTTATTGAAATATTATTAGTAAAAATTGACAGGTTTTATTTTGTTAAATAAAAAAGTAGTACACAATATGCCAATAGGTGACTCTATATTGTACATAGAAACATTTGGTATTCTTTATAATAAGGTTAATAATAAAAAAAAAGTTGAATTAAAACTGCTATCTATTATGTTATTCAATCGCTTGCAAAAACCCTATATTCCCCTGTTGATTAAAGTGCATTTGCTTTAATACTCCGAATCTGCTATCGAACCTGCTTTCAGAGCTATCTCATACATGCAGACCTTTTACAATAATTATTTTTCTTAAGAAAAACCAATTGCCAAAAATACAAAAAGTCATATATGGTGAAGAGTGTGGCTATGATAATTGAATACAATTAAGTTGATGATATTACGACTAATAGACAAGCCAAGCTCGCTAATGAACGGCTATGAGAAATTAAGTCAGAAGGGTGTTTCGTTAAACAAGGGCATCGCAAACGTGAATTTGAAACATTGCTCTCTAAAACTCCTCCGATAAGGCACCAACAGAGGACCTAATCCCTCAATTTTGACTTTGATTTGAAGGAGGAGGAAATTTTCTCCAGTCCACACATTATACCTGTGGTAACTGCTCAAGACCGACCACTGGACTTTCGATTCTACAGATTTAATGAGCACGTATATCGCATGCATTCGGTCGGTCTTTGGTGGCATGGGGAATCGAACCTAGCCCTTCCGGACGAAATATCATTGACTTAACCACTAAGCTAGCATGGATTTCTAATTGAATATGACAGCAACTACCTAATCATGTGTAATATGATTCATGAGGAATTGTTTTATATTACGATCAACATGAGGAGGCAAACTTTTCTGCCTTAAATGATTCTTTGATGAAGCCACGCTGATGAAGGAAGATGATTTCAAAATTTTGCAGCATATCATCTTCTTCTTCATCCAACGCCCGCCCGGGGCCGATGGGCCATTTGGCGCCGTGCTTCCCAGTAGAGTCCAGCCCGCCCATGCAAGTCGTCGTCGGCCTGTTCCAGAGCATTACAGTAAGCCAGGTGTTCGGCTGTACCCTCGCCTGTAGAACACAGGGGGCAGAGGGGAGTATCGGCAAGGCCGATCCTGTGGAGATGCTTCTGAAGGTAGTCGTGACCCGTTGCCATCCTGAAGGTGGCAACCGCCACTCCACGCGGCAGGCTGTTGGGGATGGTATTGCATCTGACAACCGTCTCCCATCTTTGGCCAACAGCAGCTGCCTCCCAGGCTGTCCTAATTGATTTTTTAATACGTAGATTAATAGTACTACGTGCAGCAGAAAAGCTTATAGGCCTGTCTTCTTGGGTCAAGTCACATCCAGATTTGGCAAGCCTATCTGCACGCTCATTGCCATCAATATCACAATGCCCTGGCACCCACTGCAAAAAGATTTCAGTTCCAGCATATCATGGTACCGTTAATTAGTGGTTCCATTTGCAATCATTCCTTAAAAATAAGGTGAAGAGGGGGAGGGAGCCGTGAAACCTCGCCACTTGTCATTTTTTCTGTATATAAGGATTTTACCTAAATAGCACGAGTGTTTATTACTACTGAAACATGGAAATTAGGAGGAATAGTTTTTTCAGTAATGCAAAAGTGGGCTTTATCAGTGTATAATATGCTTCATGGTCAAGTGATGTCAACCTAGTTTGGATTGGTTTGATTGTCGCCCAAGCATGATTATTGTACACTTGGCTAATTACACTGGGGCATACGACTTAAAGTAGATTTTAAACCACTACAAACATCCAAACTCAAAGTGGGGCTCGAACCCACAAACTGCTTAACCGAAGGTAAGAACGTTGACCATTCGGCTATTAGCTGAGCATAATGTCAACCAAGGTAAGGGTTTTTAGAATTTTCTTGTTCTACAAGAGGTGAGGATGTTTGAATTTGCAGGAACAGAAACTCTAAATTTAGTATAGGATTCTTCGTAAAGGGGAATACAGCATATAAAATATATTAGAAACAATTGAAACATTCACGAAACCTTATGCTGGCTTTAGCAACAGAGGTAACCACATTTTAACACTAGAAAACAGGATTTGTTTTCGTTTACCTTTTGGAAATATGCCAAAAGCTTCAGATTTGAAATTTCTGAAATTTCTGCATCAGTTTGTGTAAGTCAAATAGAACCTCTTCGTATACTTCTTTGTATATTTTCAATCATTTACATTAGTGGCAATGAGACCATAGATCAACTGGCCAAAAGGGCAGAAGGAAGATGACTGGTTCATCACTTACATATTAGGAACTTTACTGTAATGAAAAATCTAGGCTAAATTTAATCTGGCAAATTCCACCCATGCACCCATGGTACTCTGGAACATCTCCTGGAACTCTTCTGGAAATAAAACGTGACCGAAAATCTCAGACTGCCATGGCCAGATTCTCAAATGAGCATCTAAAATGTTTATCGTTTGAAAGTGGTATAAAACATTATCCCACTTGTAAAAAATGCTGTGACCATCCAGCCTCACCGAAACATATTCTGGATTGCGTCACACTTTCCAGCGAGGATTTATCTTTAGATCCCCAGGTAGTCACCGACTTTCTGATTGTTAGCAATTTATTGGAGTTAATCTGACAAATGCCAGATCTTTAAAGAGGGTAAGCCACAACAGCATCTTTTCTTTTATATCTGCAACGGAGTTCTGCTTGATTCCTGTAGAAAAAATTAACAGTAGCGCTTTTTCCTGCAACATTGGCGTAATGTGTAGAGAAATAATTGATGTTCGTGCAAAATTTGCATTCTTTTGTTCCAAAGAATGATACAAAATATCATACGCAGTAGTGCGAATTATGTTTCACAATTTCAATGCATGAAAATGAATACCGTTTATATTATAGTTGTATCAAATGGTGAATTTTGGTAATATTTTTTTATTAGAACACCATTTCAATAATCTATCTTAAGTGTATCTCATTTGGAACAACAGAATGTATTCTAGTACACTCTGATAAGCATCTTATTTCTTATTACTTTTTTATATTAATGGTTATTTCTATGCATTTAAGTCATTTCTAACAGCAACAAATCTTGAAATATGAAAATCAAAGTGACTAGAGTAAGCAACGTGAAATAGGTTGATAAAATTTGAAATTAGTTTTCATATGTTAAAATGCTAAAAATTGTGAAAATAGAAATAACTGATTAAAATCCATTTCTTTTAATCCTGTTAAATTTTGAATTTGAATTTCAAAAATAAGAAGAGTTTTCTACTTAATTTCAATTTTTGTTATGATAAAGTCAGGTTTTCGTTTCTCTACTACATTAACGAACAAAAGTAAAAATATTATAAAAAGAATAAACTGATCCAACATATATATATATATATATATATATATATATATATATATATATATATATATATATATATATATATATATATATATATATATATATATATATATATATATATATATATATTAATATATATATATATATATACATATATATATATATACATATACATATATATATATTAATATATATATATATATATATATATATATATATATATATATATATATATACATATATATATATATATATATATATATACATAAGTGTAACGGTGTAACGGTTGCTGTATAAGTGTATAAGTGTAACGGTTGCTGTTCAAAGTGCCGGTAATGCGAACAAGAAGTGATCGAGACGTGTATCCAATGGCACCCCATACCATCACTCGAGCAGATGGGCCAGTATGGTGATGTCCAATGCAAGCTGGCAATGCACGTTCTCCACGATGCCTCCAAACACAGATGCGGCCATCATGGTCCTGTATACAGAACCGAGATTCATCTGTAAAGATGACGTGATGCTATTCCCGCGTCCAGGTTCGTCGCTGATCACACCATTGAAGGCGCTCCTGTCTGTGACGCAGCGTCAATGGTAGCCGAAGTCATGGTCGCCGTGCAGACAATCCATGCTGCTGCAAACGTCGTCGAACTGTTCGATCAGAAACTTGTTGCCTTGCAAATAACTCCATTTCTCGACTCAGGGTTCGTGACGTGGCTATACGATCCCTTGTGTACCATGCGGATAAGATGTCTGTCTTCTCTGCTGTTAGTGATGGGGGTCGCTGAGATCCTGCATGACGTTCCATATGATTGTCTTGAATCCATCGATTCCATATTCTGCTAACAGTCATGGGGTCTCGACCGACGCCAGCAGCCATATTGCGGTACGATAAACCGCAATCCCGGTAGGCTATAATCCTTCCTCGATCAAAGTCAGACACGTGCTGATAGGCATTTCTTCTTCTTACACGAGGCATTACAACAACTTTCTTTGCCGAAAACAACGTTGAAACGGAAATTGAGTATGAGAAAACTACTGTTAAATCTCTGGTTTTATACACATTGTAGATGTCGCGACTATCGCCTGCTTTGTATGAATGCGCTGAGAATCTAATCATTTGCATATCACAGCAAGTTCTACCTGTCATGCAAATTTCACATGTGTGGTGTGCCGCTTTCCTGGTGTAGCAATTTTAATGGCCAGTAGTGTAAATTAAGTTTATAACAATTTTGGGAGGAAATATATTTCTTTATGTAAGTACTTACCTGACTTATTTGTCTATATATCTATATCCATATACATACATACATATATATATATATATATATATATATATATATATATATATATATATATATATATATATATATATATATATATATATATATATATATATATATATATATATATATATAAGATTATACTTGAACACATTAATTCACAATTTAGAAGCAGTCAGGACAAGAATGTTAAGGCAGGGAGTACAAGACGCATATTCATTCCACATAGCATTTATTTAAGGAGAAGATGAAATGAAGTTAAATTGTCCATCTGTAACAAAGATGTGATCCTTACCATGTTTAGAGAACGTCTGTGTGTTGTTTCTTACTGAAAAGCTTTTGTGTAAGGAACGCTACGGGGTTGTTAAATGTTTAAGAAAGGTCTTAGGATCTCACTGGCACCTGTGTGTTAGGACTTCAGTATAGGACTAAAATAAGAGAACATTCATAAATTTAGAATTGCATTAATTAGGTTACATTATCAAAGATCTCTCATTCTATTAGTTTAACTTATCTTAAATTTAATGTAAATTTAAAAATTTTTACACGCACACATACAAAGAAAATTTTAAATATACTTGTCAATGAGACTGAAATATAAAATCAATTTTTTTTGGAACGGATTTATACTAGATAACTGGTGCTATTAGTTTGTGTGTGTGTGTGTGTTGACATTGAGTATGCTTAAAAAATTCTATAAAGTGGTTATGTAGCAAGTAAATTAAATAAATTGGATGAAAGAAGTGAGGGCTTTAGAAATAATATTTTCACAATATCCCTCAAATTTTACATGGAGGTTTGATCTAGGTTCTGAGATGGTCAAAGAATACATTAGAAATCAGATTGTTTTTAGAGAGCCAGTTTTTAATACTTTTAATTCACTACACTTTCGTACTTTAAATATCAGGGGGTATCAGAGAAAAATACAACTTGACAGGGTGCACTTGATCTGTCAGTATATCTAAGTATCTCATGGCTGTTTGCTTATAGAAGAATATCTGGACATCTTTTCGATCCCAGCAGATAAGGACCCATATCATGATATTTTGGTAAAAGTTTACAAACACGAACCTTTTTATTCTCTGGAGGTTTTTTTGTCACCAAGATAGGTTCCAAGGTGTGATTAGTAAGATAGCAGCTACACACAAGCTAAATAAAGATAGGGTTATCAGGATCACCAAAAATTAAAGTTTATCGCCTAAGTGTATCGCCAATTCAAGTGGTACTCGGATTTTACACTGAACCCAATGTTTCTAACAGATTCTTGAAGAGCGTGAGTAAAGTAAGCTTTATTTAAAGCTTCTTGAGGTTCTCGTTAAATAATACTTCTTCGTTCAGTGTAAAATCATTTGAAGCATGATTAATCCAACTGCATTATCCATTTCCAATCCTCAGATATCCATTTCCTTTTATTCGGGCACCTGTGCAAATGAACTTTTACGTTTAGGGTAGAAATTAGAGGTTTTCTTACAGGCATTTGACATCGAATTCATACTTTCGTCAATTCTCTAAGCTGATTTGAACTGAACTTTTTTTTTTTCCTTTTGGAGCAGAGTAGAGTTCCTGTTTTATCATGCAATTCATTGAAGATAACATTGATCACGTTCTTGGTGACCTGCTCGATTCACTCTTACGTAATCTAAACCAGAACTTAGGGATCTGATTCGAACTTTAGAAAAACTTTTGAAAAGCCCAGTAAATTTTGTTGTCATTGATATCGAAGCCCCAACTAAATGGATACCATCACCTTATTCAAAATTTTAAAATTTACTTCAATGTTTCAGGTTTCTTCCCTGATTCTTACCTAAATAAACAATTTTTGCTTATCGTATATTGATTTTAGGGTTAAGTTACTGCTAAAGTTCACTTCTCTCAACACAAAACCAAATATTTCTAAAACGAATATTTTGAATTAGTGACCGTTAATACTCCAATAATAACTGAGACATTTAATATAATGTTAAGTGTACTAACATTACCAAAATACCATTTTATTAGAATGCTGTTATAGAAAATGTACTTTTACGTATTTTAAATTTAATGTAATTAGTTGATATTAATATTATAGAAAAGATGGCTTTTGACTATATTCCAGCTTTTGCATAGTAAATTGTTTTTAAACAATTGCTAATTATCCTAATTTATGATAGGACTCAAGTAGAAAAATAAAGTGATAGGTAATATGACAGAGCCAGTATTCTTAATATAACCTTTGGGTAATCTAATTATTGATTTCACTTACAAAGTCAGCATGATTTCTGATGCCATTACAGCATTCTTTTGTGTATTCTCAACAAATCTGTGTCGATGAATATTCATTTCTTCAACTTTAAATTGGTGATCTCAAAGAACAAGTATGAGAACATAACTCTAAATCAAATTTTAAATGTAGCTGGAGATATTTCTAATGTTATTCTAATTCATTTCTGATTACAGTTAAGGCTATTCATTTGAAAATGCATTAAAGATGTTCCCAATAGAAAATTTTCACTATTTTTATGCATTTGACATTTCTTTTATATTTAATATGAATGTTTGTTTGAATGAATTTCTTATTTCTTTTATATTAATGAAGAAAGCTATTGTGGATTTTGTATAGAAACAATCGTATTTTTCTTTCTCAAACGAACATGACTCTGGAATTCAAATACTTATAGACCAATTAAAATATATTTTATGACTCTTATGATGATTATAATACTAATCATATGAAATTAATTTCAATAAGAATAGTAATTTTATAAAAATGTATAGAAAATTGAGAATGAAAAGCATATTTTTTCTTATCCTTATGCATGGTTCCTTATCACAATAAACAGAATATTTTTTATAAGACGTCGAATAATGTTTTATAATAATCTAAATTTTAAAAAACAGCACAAATATATTCATTCAACCGTTGAGAGAAGCTTAAAAGAAAATTAGGAAAAAACAAAACGGCATTAAACAATACAATATAGAAAGGAGAAAAGATTAAAGTTACAAATGAGAAAAAAAGTTATAGCATTTTAAAAGACAGCGAAATACGCACGGAGTGATTTCACTGAATTTAAAACAAAGAGCAATTGAAAAAGTTTAGCATAAAATTACATAGAAATTAAAAAAAAATCAAATGTGAAATAAATGAAATAAAACAAGTAATTTTTTGCATATAAAATCTTGAAATTTTTCTAAACATATATAGTTAGAAGTTTATTTTAATTAAGTTATAATTCCTGAACAAAGTTATCATAGAAACATTAACATTAAAGAAAAGTGGTAAATTAGTTTAGATTTAATTGTTAAAATGCAGTTAATTTGCAGTTTCTTAATCTCAAAAATTAATAGAAAACCATTAAAAACTAAACAAAAGTGAAATTAAATTGGATTAAATTTTGAAATTTAATATAAAAATGTAGTTATTTTTGGAATATTCCCTTAACCCACATTTGCAGAGCATAATCTTTTATATAAACTTAAATAAAACGAAAAATATAAAAATTAGAAAATTTTCAAATACTTTCTAAAAGAAGTCTCATTGAATTTTAAATTATATATAATACTTGAAAACTTGGTTTTCACCGAAATATTGGGATGGCAACGATGAATTCCTTAGAAAATGAAAAGGAATAGAATATTCTCAAGACATCTAAACTTCAATGGATGCGCGAGTTACGGTTTTCTCCAGAGAGAAATGACTTAAGAGATGCCATAAAATTTTCAATAAAATATGAAACTTTGGTATTTTTGGGGAAGAAAAGCATTTTAAATCGAAAGTAAAGTGCATTTCTTTAGGATATGGAAATATCAACATAACCTTCGCTCTGTATTTTGATTTCCATTTATAACTTAGCAAAACCGTAAACATAATCCAGCAGAAATTATACTAAGATTATGGTTATTTTTTTCCCCACCAATTTTATGTTGCTTACAACAAGATAAACTTTTGTAAAATAATCCTGGTTATATTTAGTTTAATTAAAACAAAATTTTTAGAACAATACAATTATAATCAACAATTGTTAATGTGATATGTTGGAGTATAAAAGTACCATTTATAATTATTTCAAATAATACAATGGATTTTTTTGTAAAAAATTAGTATATAGATTGGAATAGTTTAACGTATAATTATAATTATTTCATTAGTTTATTCATTCATAAATAATAAATTAAGTACATTTATTTAAGTAGATAGTAGCAAAATATATACCAAAATAAAGAAAAATAATTTAGTTCTTTTGGTGATTTAAAATTTAATTACAACATTTACGACAAAGAAAAAGTATTTTTATCAATTAGCTCATGTGGACTAATTATTATCCAAAATTTTAATATTTTATTTTGTTGTTATAAAAGTTTATCTTGAATTTTAAGAAACCATAATTGTCTATGTATACTTATTGCAAAACTTTAACGATTGCAAAAATAAAATACACACATCCAGAGATTCTGCTGAGATTTTAAAATGAATTATCCTGGTATATACAGGGACACGGTAAAACTAAGTATTACGGTCTCAACTTAACCAAATTGGCGAAAAATATTTTTTTCAAGCGGCTGAGACAAGAGATTTGAAAATTGAAAAAAAAAAAAAAAAAAACTGATGGGTAATTCAGAAAGGGCACCAATCGGCTTGGAATCGGGTGAATAAACGACATGAGTTTCCCGCTTTCAAATTGCTATGATAAGAAAACAGAAATAACAATCATGATAAAAATTCTAATTGCTAGGCCTAACACTAAATACGAAAACAATAATAAAAACCCTGTAAATAGTAAATAAATTTGGCGATGTAAAAAAAAACCAGATTTGGCGACTTTTTGCTCTTTGTGAGCTGAGACTGTAATACTCAGTTTAGCCAGGGAATCATTTCTAACTGGTTTGTTACAATTTAGTAACTGAATCGAATTACCTACTTGTTAATATCTCTACAGTACATTTTTATGAAAATACCTTCCTTAATTCCTTTATTGTAATCAATGGATTATTAGGCAACTACTGCGACAGATTTGGAAAAAGCTGCAAACATCTATGCTCTTGAGCCAGCAAGGGACAATTGTAAATCAATTAACAGAATATTCAATTACAATTAAATATCCCATTAACTTCTACCAATTTATCAATTATGCATCAAATCAATCTTTTTAACCACAAATCATCAACCTGTCGAAGTATTCATGCCTATGATTTTAAAAGTATGCCTTCTTTAACCACAACCCACAAAAAATTGTCGACAGCCAACAAAAAGAGTAATAGGAAAACTATCCTGATAGACATACATAATTAAATATAAAAAATTTTCACCAAGAATGTCATTAATCATATTTTATTAACTTTTAAACAGCTACAATTCAGATAGTTTGGTGAAATGTATGGAAAAATGGGAAAAGAAAAAATTAAAAGCAGAGATGCCAATATGAGACAACAATCAACATAATTTGTAGTTTCTACATTTAGTTGAGGAAGAAAGATGCATCCTTAAGTCTTGCATGATTTTAGTCTACCAGTAAATATCAGAAGTGGAATTCGATTTTATCTGTAAAAAATCTCTTTTGCCATTTATGTCTAAATCACGGTCACACTACTCTATGCACAAATCCGTATTTAAACACCTTAAAGTTTGGCTCACCGAATCATAGCTTAAGAAAAACGCTTATCGATGAATGAGGTCTTAAGATTGATCTCAGCTCATGTTAAACAACAGGAACGGGATGTTATGCGTCTGCCTTCTGTTGAGGTAGGTGCTTGGGAGTTTTCCAGACTTCCTCTCTTGCGACACTTGAATACGCTCCATTCCCATGGAAATTTACACAGTGTATACTACAATGCCTTTCAACAGCTTTCGTTGTAGTTAGGTTATAAACTACATCGTATCGAAAGATATTAAAGTATTATTATTGTTATTTATGGTACTTGGACAAGCAAAGCACGTAGCCCACAGATACGCATAATTAAGCCAGAAGGGCACGTTTTTCATTTAACCAGAGCACACAAAGGTGAAAGTACGTGTTTGCTCTAAGACATCTCCGATAGATGGCACCACCAAAGAATCCACTCCTTCATTTTTGACTTTGATCTGCAGGAGAAGGAAATTTTCTCCTGACCATTGCATCCATGGTATCTGCTCAAAAACAGACCACAGGACTTTCGATCCTACAGATTTAACGAGCACGTATATAGTAGCATGTACTCCGAGGTTTTTTTGAGGTATTGGGAATCGAGTCCAGCCCTCCCAGAAAAAAGACCACTAAGCTACCATGGCCTTCATTAAATTATTAATTTTATTTATTAAAAGTAATTTGGAAAGTTTTGCCGCTGGGCGTGTAGACCTTTGATATAGCTACGGTATACACATCTTACATTTTCACCAATTATCATTTTGCTCCAACTAGAGATTGATAGTAATGAAAGAGAGATGGAATTTTCTGACAATGTTTACAAATGTATATGATAAAAATAACAATTTAAACGAAGAAAAAAAAACATTAACAATCATAATATAAATTTAATAATTACAGAGTGTTCAATTATAACTACTTATTTCCATGATAGATTTTTGATTATTTACTATAGTTATTGCTAGATTTAGAGCAGTTTCAATATTTAAAAAGATATTTTGCCTTCCCATCCATCGATTGTGAGGAAAAGTTTTAAAGAAAATATGAAAATTAACTTATTAATATTCGTTACTCGTAACATGCTAATTACTTACAAAAACGAAATTAAAACTAACGAGTATTGATTTTAAATATTTTCCTCGCACATGAGCATAGACTATATTCGTTCTATGATTTTTTAAAGATAAAATTTTGAAATGTGATGGAAAACAGTTTAATTACACAAAAAAGTATTTTTCTTAAATAGTTACTAGATTTGAGAAAATAATGTTTATTTTTGTTGTATAATGATATTTGAAGAATACTAATGTTGAATATTTATCAATGGATGATGAAGAACATTACACGAATCAACTGTAAGCAGAAAGAATTTTGCATAATCAAGTACCATTTTGCATATCTAAGTAAGCTGAGGAGAAATAATTTTCTGTTTAAAATAGTGTAAATGATTAATATATGTTTTTGTTTCATACTTAGTTTTTAGGATGCATTTTTAAGAATGATGTATTCAATGCTTGTCATTAAAAGTTTTTAAGTATATTTTTATAATTCCTCCTTATTAATATTCTATATACTGTATCTTGATATACTTTATTCAAATTTCTTTTAAGAAAAGTTCATTAAAAGAAAATTGATTTTTAAAATTACAAATAATAATTTTAATTTCGGATAAAACTTGCATTAACATATGCAAATATTAATTAATATAAATGAAGTATAACCATTATTTTATAACTTAAAAATCCTAATGGGAAAGTTTGGTAATTTATTTTAATATAAGAAGGTCTTTTTAAGATTCATTTTAAATTACGGCATACAAATAAATTAACAGTCACTTTTGGAAACCATTTCAAATTCAAATTGCAAAAGTATTTTGTTACAAAGTATTTTCCAGATAATTTCTATAACACTAATTAATTAATTTTCAGAGATAGCTTCGTACATTTTAATAGATCGAGTTTTGCCCCAAAGATGAAGTATCTTGTAGTAGAATGTAACATTATATTCACATTAAGAAACCAAATATGCATACCCCATTCAATTTTTTAATCGCATAAGTACACAATAACATGTTTCGATTATTATATTTTCACACATAGATATCCTATTTCCTATGTGTGAAAAGAAATCCCTTTTTTGTTAATAAATGCAATGGAAAATTTATTCAAATAAATTGCAGTTAAAATATAAAATGGAGCTCAAAGTTTAAAAAAGATTACTCTGCTTATTTTATTTTTAATACTTTTCCCACAAGTTTTGATGTTTACAAAAGCTACTGAAGCAAAACTTTTTCTAAGAATTTTTTTTTGAATTATTTGTGACCATTGTCGGATGGGCTTTAAATCTTCTTTCGCTTTGTTTTAGGTCGTAAATATCAGCGTAGAATATATATATATATATATATATATATATATATATATATATATATATATATATATATATATATATATACATATATATATATATATACATATATATACATATATATATATACATACATATATATATACATATATATACATATATATACATATATATATATATATATATATATATATATATATATATATATATATATATATATATATATATATATATATATATATATATATATATATATATATATATATATATATATATATATATACATATATATATATATATATATATATATATATATATATATATATATATATATATATATATATATATATATATATATATATATATATATATATATATATATATATATATATATATATATATATATATATATATATATATATATATACATATATATATATATATATATATATATATGTATATATATATATATATATATATATATATATATATATATATATATATATATATATATATATATATGTATATATATATATATATTCTTTCTTTGCCATAGATGATTTTGTAGTTCGACGATTCGTTTCGTGACTAGAATAGACTCAATAAAACCCTTAGAGTTTAATCGTATATTAAATGAATAGGATGAAAGGGAAATATAAGTTGCTACGTGTTCAGGCCGCCAAAAGTCGATTAAATGTTTTTAGTAGAGAAATTTTCCGCAGTCCTGACGTATCAGAAGGAAGCCAAGTGATTCTTATAGAATCGATTTTCCTCCAGCCAGGTTTCATGGTTCTTCCGAAACTCTAAAACACTTTTGCCAAATTCTTTATTCAGTGATGGAGAATATATTTTATTTCACACTAACTAAATAATTTAACAGTAAATTAGTTTTAGAGGAAACTAGTTGTGAAAGAAGAAATTAAGTTACTAATTTAAAAACTCATAAATTAAGAATGTTTTACAAATGTATTTTAAATTTAAAAATTTTTAATTAAAAATTTTAATTACGATTTTATAACTTACACTTAAAATTGTACACGCATTTCTGATTTCATTAAAAGTGCTGATGCTACATATTTAAATATTTGTTACTTCTAGCTAATAATAATATTCTTTTCATTAATCTAGAACGAATTATTATTTCAGCTATTAGACAATGTATTTGAAGGCTATTATTTTATATAGAGAATATTGGAAAAAATTGAAGATATTGTACAGTTATTGTCTAATGATTGGTTTTTAGCAACAAATATTACTGCAAAATAAATTAATTCATGCAAATTTTAATGGAAATAATGAGCACGAGTACTTTATACCAATTATTAGTGCTCCATAACATCATTACTTAATATTAGTCAAATGTTTAAAAAAATTAAATCTTGTGTAAATAGTGTCATCTGAGCTTGCATAATATAATTCTATATAATTATACTTTCATTTAATTCTGTATATATAACATATGTTGTTCATAATAGTATGGTTATTTTGTTAGTTAAATTTAATACTTCAAGAAATATGATACAATGTTTTGTCAATTCTGTAAATTGTTATTAATTTAAGATTGTATAACTCCTTATTTACTTTTCCTGTAATTACTTCTACTTTTTCTTAGTAAAATACTTTCACTAATTTTCGTAATAGCTAGTTTTAGTCATGTAACTGAACTGTGATGCAGACACCTACTGTGCTAGGATGTCTGCAGGCTTTCAAGCCCTACCAATGGGACTATAATTTTAAATAAACCAAAGGCTGGGTCGTAAGTGGGCCCCCGTAAATGTTACGGAAGTCTCTTGGAGATGGTGGGGCATAACCCGATAACCAGTTGGTAAAGTCCGGAGTCCTGCCACTCCGCTATGCAATGCAAATTATATTTCATAACCTATAAAACATATTTATGTTACGTAGAACCCAACTCTGGCTTAAGAACAGGGTAGTATGTTTGTACAACATTATATGAAAGTTTGCCCAATATCTCTAAAAATATGTAAAAACAAATTTGTTCATTAAACAAAGCTTATTAATAGCTTGTTGTTGCTTTTATTCAAAAACTAATAGTTCGTAAAAATTGTACATTTACAAGTGGAAATTAAAACTTTTTTCTTTTTTCTTGCTAGAGGTTATATCAAGAAAGAGCCATTATTATGTTAATGTGTTAAGCCATTATTATGTTAGGTGCAACATTTCTTACCTAATATATTCAAAATATTTTACTGTAATACTAGCCTTCGAATGTTTTCATAATCCAAGTTATTTGAAATGGATTCCTAATAAAAAGTGGTATAATATTAAATGAAAAAATAATATGTAGAATTAATTTACTTATTGATGACTTGAAGTGGATAGCCCAAAGGCTAAAAATATTTGTAAGGTACTTTATAACAACAACTGCATTTCAGCTTTCTTAGAACTTGTTATAGATAGTGGACCATATTAAATCATTGTAATTGAGGAAAACTGCAAAGTCCCCAGATATACAGAGATAATCATTCACAGTTATTGAGGTAATTGCTTTTGAAGTAGAAGATTTAGACCTCCAGCGTGCGATCAGAAGTATTGGTAAACGAGAATGGAATACAAACACTGCTCGATTTTACTACTGTTATGATTCGAATCAACCTACTGTTATGTTTTCTGAAACGACACCAAATCTGCAGAACCGTTATCAGAAAATTTTTTACTGTCCAATTGATAGGCTGGTTGGTTGGTGTCGCGTCCATGGGGAGAACTATAAATAACCAATAGTGTGCAGAACACAGCTAGCTATCTCCTCGATGTTTTCTGAGTATAGACTCTTTTCGATATCGAGCATGGGAAATTCCCCGGAACAGAGCCAGAGATCTTAAAATGGCAGGGCATTTAAAATGTGTCTTGGTGTTAGTGGAATATTATCGCAATTGATGCAGAGACGTTAAGTTCTGTTGCCATCTCTCTGGATCTTCATATCTAAATAGTGAACAGTTTTAAGGCTAGAGATAGTTTTTGTAAGGCCTCTATTTGCGTTTATTTCACAAAACTATGAATATTTTTAATTGCGTTTTTTCTTAGAAGGTATCTAGCAACTGCATTTACAACGTCAAGAGTGTCTTTGAAGGTATTTACTTCATTCCAACTATTTGCTATGAAGCCGCACATAAAATATATCAAAGACATTGACAGTTAGCTTTAATAATGTGAGACTAGACAGAGCGTCGTGGTAACCTAGTGGTTAAGTCATCGACCTTCCTTCCGGTAGGGCACGAGGTTCGATTCCCAGTGCCACCAAAGACCGATCTAGTGCATGCTATATATGTGCACGTTAAATATGTCGAATCAAAAGTCCCGTGGCTGGTCGTTAAGTAGTTACCATGGGTGTAATGATCTGGAGAAAATTTCCTCCCTCTCTAGATCAATGTCAAAATTGAGGGAGTGGATCCTCTGGTGGTGCCATCTATCGGAAGAATTTTGAGCAAAATCGTACTTTCGCTTTCGTGGTGATCTGGTTAAGCGAAAGACACACTCTTCTGACTGAAGTTCTCATAGTCGATGGTAAAAAGTCTAAATTCTCGAAGGATCATAAGTAACAACAACAAGACAAGACACGATTTGAGCTTTAGAAAATTAAGTAGTAAAAAAGTGGAGTTGTGGGAAAAAAACTTGGTAAACTGAATTATGAAAGAACGTTAACTATCTAATTTTCGATTACAACCCAAAAGATGCTTTTAATGCAGGTAAGATCGGGTTGACTTTTAAGATATTGATTGGAAGAACACTTTGCTTCAATGGCGAAAAGTTGTAATGGGAGTAGGAAAGTGAAGCCTAGAATTGCAGCTTTTCTCGCAGCAAACATGAATAGAGCAGTAAAACTGCCTTAGATTTTTATAGCAAAATATTAAAGATATAAATTGGCAGCTTTGTGAAAATTAACCAAGTGACTTAAATGAACCATTTTTAAATCGAAGATTCATAAATTTCTTTCTAATTTAGGATAACTGCACTGCTCACTTTAAAGTGCTGAGTATAGAATTGATTGCCGTGGAATTTCGCTCGCCAAATTTGAATTTTGTCTTACAGTCCATGGATCAGGCCATAATCAAGAAATTTAACAGCGAATGTCTTAGGGCACTTCTGCAAGGTGTGATTATGTGCTTAGAATTAGAGTAGCCTTATGAAGTTGACTTTCTTGGAGAATTTGTCAATTAATGCTTAGTATTATGCTAAAAGAAGAAAATATCAGAAACAATTCAAAATACACGCATAAGTTCTGCTTAAAACCATAGTAAATAAAGAAAATTCACGGATTTATCAGCTAACTTGAGTTAAGAATAGTTACTTATACATGAAATCCAACAAAGAATTAATTTACTATAAGAAATTTTCTTTCAAGATTTTTGGAATACCTATTCAGATGTGATACTTTCGGATAAAATATAGGATGTAATGAAGTTATTGAGAACATGCAATGCATTGGAACGAAAAAGAGATTTCAATATTGTACAAGAAGAAAATGATGTAGATCAAAAACTGTCTGCAAAACAAAAAAGTGTAAAACAAGCGACTATATGCAAAACAAGCACACTGGTTAACATAATTAGCTAATTTTTTTCAGAGAGAAAACAGCAAAATGCTTTTCTGCATTGAAGAAAGTAAAATGCTTTAGCTTACCTAATTTCTCATCGTCATAAAGTATCATTTTTAAGCATGCATTTTATTTTACATGTGTTCCTTTCATACAGCATATTATAAATTATATTTGCTGATAATACTTTATTTGTAAAATAATATGTAGTTTGCTTAAAAAAAGCAGATATTAATAATATAATTTTTATTCTTTCATTTTACAAATTTTCTATTTTAAGAAATGCTTCACCAGTCCCTACGAGTTTTTAAAAAAGAACGTCTGTTGTAGATTACCCACACCGTAATGTATGTATGTCTGTGCTTGTTCATTATCACATGCAAAGAGGTCTGATTATCACCAATATGGTTATCACCAATATCACCAATAATTAGCATCACCAATATGGCGACCTGTTTGTGACTTATTAAGGGCGAGTTATATCCGCCGATAGATTAATATTTGATTGAATTCACGAAAATTAAGTGGAAAGAAAAAGGGATCCTCTGTACTATTATTATAATTATTTTTGTGCTGCTTTTAACAATTGCACATTGATGATTATTTTAAAAGGAGGAACAAAAAAAACACATCTTTCTTGAAGTGAAAATAGTTCCGGAGCAGAATGTTAGATCCATTAAATTCATTACATTGTAACATATAATCAGTTTTATTTGGAATTCAAATCAGCACTTACTAAGCTTTGAATCTGTTATAAATACATTAGTGAAAAATTCGAAATAAAATATACCTTTTATTTAAATTTTGTTAGAAGCCGATATACTGAAATAAAATGACTCCATATTACATGCAGCCATTTTCAATTCAATCCTCGAAAAACTATTTGCTAATAAATCAAATGAAGATTTTATTTACACTGACATTTTGCATTTTATGATTCCATGCTTAACTTTTCGTAGAAATTATTTTGTAAATTGACAATAAAATCATATAAAGATTGAATATAACGTAAGGTTTCACTTTCCGAAAAAGTTTGGATTCTAATAATTTATAGAGTCAGAATTTGATACGAATGAGTTCTGACAATAACTGTTTTTGCACAAAATGTATTTGACATGGTAGTGATATGGCAATTTGTGAAATATATAAGAACTGAAGTTTTTATATGGCAATATAAATTAAATAATAAAAATACAAGTAAAATTGTGAATATTTATTAAATATTTAATGTATAGTATTTGTTATTGCAATCTTTTAAAAAATATTCTTTAGATTTCATGAAAATGAGTGAGAGAGAGAGAGAGAGAAATATAGTAAAATATATTATATTATATTAAATTATCATTATACAATTACCAAGTAAGATGTTTCACAATATATAAAATTTTATTTATTCCCTTTAAAAGTTTTGCTTTCATTTTTCAACTCCCAATTATGTTTGTACAATTATGAAAAAAATAAAAAAAAACAAATATTTTAAGTAACTTATACATGTTTGAATAAATAACATATATTTTTTATAAAGAATAATTTTTTTATTTTAACTGACTGTAAGGTTTTAAAAGAAATAAATATATAATTGTTTCGTTTTTTTTATTGCATATTCTCCCAAACGTCGCTATTAAAGCATTAAACTAACTTTAACAGATGCAATAAATGAAATGCCTTTTTTATGTTAATTCTGTGTTGTATAAACTAGAGAAAAAGCAGGTCAGGATAATTTACATAAGTATACAAACGGTAAACATAAAGTAAAAGATTACAAAAAAGAAATTGGTCATTTGTATAGGACATTTTTTCTTTAAACGATTTAAAGTAATCGTCTTTTTAAGGAAATTATTTGCTTGTTTTTTTTCCATGCTTTATAAAGAAAGTTTTTTTCAAGTCAAAGTAGCATTTTTAAGAATTTTTGATTAGGAGGATTTTAAGTTCTTATATTCCCATTTGTAAATATGTAAAAATATTTTTTTTGTTGATAATTTTCTTATTTAATTTAAATTAGAGATAAAAATAATGTAAAGAGAGTACTCAACCTTCATATAAAAGAATATATTGCATTAAAATATCATGCAGTCTGTCACATAAGCAATCTTCAATTGATGGAAAAAATTTTCAAATACAATACTCAAGGTCTTCTGATATTTAATTATAATTTAAATATTTTGGTGATGCATATTTTTTGCATCCATCTTTAAATTCGATGAATGTGATAGAGAATAAATATGGTTAGGATAGTTACTTTCCTGAAAATTTCTTATAATTTTTGAAAAATGTTTCACAGTTCATAAATTTTCTTCATTTAGATTTTTTGAAAATAGTTTTAAGATCCGATTAAAATTAAAGAAATCGATTAATATTTCAAATGATTTATTATGTGTGATATCATTCAATAATTTTTATATAAATATATCTACATCATTGAAAAAAATGAAACAATTTTCAAAATAATGCAATGCTGTGCTAAAATGCACTAGGAATTTAACAAATGTAATAAATATAACGAATATAAGAGAATAAATATGAGATTCATTAGCTAATGCGAGTATATATTTCATTCATTCAAATTTATTTTTGGAATAAATATTCTAGAAAGTGCTATTTTTTGTAAGTTAGATTAAGCTTCAGTACATATATTGAAATTGTCAAAAATGACATCATTTGTGTTTCGGTATAGAATCAGTTACCCCTTGGTTTGGCAAAAATATTAGTGATAAAAAAGGGCAATAAAATTTAATTTCTGGTAACCCTGAATTTGTAGCATTTTAAGTAAGTTTTAAGGTTGCTATTTTGTTATTCACATTTTTACATCTCTCTTGACTTGAAATAAATATCCAAAAGAATGAAAGTGTACCCGTATATAAACTTTTATCCATCATTTGCTCTCAAAGAATAGCAATTTTTAAAAGCTATTTAACAACATCATTTTAAAAATTAATATAAAATGTTTTGATTAGAATAGATAGGTTTAAATCATAATAAGATCTAAAAATGATGAAATTTTACTTTGCGTCCATAAAAATGGGATGAAAAATGTTTTTAAGACTCTTAATGAAATTTTCTGTATTCATTGATGCTCATGTCAGAATAATTAAATCGACTGAAAAGATGAATGCAGAGAATCTCTTTTAGCTTTTAAAAATTAAAAAAAAATAATTAGATTAATTGTTGAGAAACATACTTTTTCTACCTATTAGCGAATATAATTAGAGTTCCATGGACGAAAAGAAAAAGCTTTTAAATAAGGTAAACGATTTTATTCGGTGAAATAAATTGTGGAAAATTGTAATGACAAGGAAATGTTCATCGGAAGAAGCAAGGTACTTTAGGATGAAGGAAATTATTCGTGTCTAAATGGAAAATTTCAGTCTTAAATACCTTTAATTTTCTCATCTTGAATTTGATTTTTAACATACGAATGCATAGTAATTAAATGAATTTTTGTTTCTTCAAACGCAATTATACTTCGAATTTAATTAGAGATTTTCTAAAATATGTGTATTTGATGAGTAATTATTTTATGAAAATCAATTAAACTATTTTTGAGGATATATAAAATGAAGTTATCCTGTTTAGTTTTTAATATTACATTTACATTTTGAAAAAAAAAATTAATATTAAATGAATAGAATTTTTTAGCACGCGCTTTGGAATCGGGAATAAATGCAGAGAATTTATGAATTTTTGTCATTGACATTAATGAATTCCCATTTTTTGATGAATCCAATGCTAGTAAATTATCCTACATATGAATTGCGTTGCACCAGCATACTTTTCTGTACCTGGATTAGAGTTGGGCTTTACCAATTATGTGAAGGCAGCTGGATAGGAGTCTTTACAATTGAGAAGCAGAGTCCAAATAAAAGCTTCTAATCCTGACCTACCACTCTAAAAGCATCATTTCACCTGGAAGACATTGCAAACACGACCTGTATAACGTATTCCAGACAATTTTATAAAACAAGATAGATCTTCTGTTAAGACGGGATTCCAACTCACTACCTGGCGAAAAGGAGAACGGTGTTCTAATCTACTAAGGCACCATGGCCTCTGTAGATGGGGAGTGGAACATCCTTCTACACTGGGAAGCACTTGTTCTAAGATAATGGGATATGTTGTATAGGACAAATTGTGTGGCATGATATTGAAGGCCTAACAGGTAATCACCCAGGATACCTACCAGACATTCACTCATCCAGGTAAGTCTTCGTAATTTAGAAGCAGGGCCTAAGCAGAAGATCCTCAATACATGACCTGTCAACCCCATAAGTATCATTTCGATTGGAATAAATTGCTCTAAGATATGAAATAAATTTCCTTTGTGAATCTGATTGTGTTGAAGGTTATTGCAGAGCATTTGAACATCTGAAGAATTATTTTTATAGCAATTTTTGCGTAGATGGTAGATGTAAATAGCCCCGCACTGTACTAGAGCTAACACAATAAGCCATCAATTGTCCATCCTGATTAATGTGCTTGAAAAATGAAGAAGAATAAAACTTTTTCCCGTTGTTTGGATTGTGGTTGAATTTCAATCAGCAGCAGAGACTTACATTGCCGAGGTCACAAGAATTTTCTGATTGAAATAATATCCCATTATTAAAGCAATTATTTTTGACATTGCAAAGGGAGCAGCCTTGAGACTTTAAGTTGCTGTCAGGTATTTTAATATCTACCTAACTGCTTTCTGAAAAGACAAGTGAACTCAGAGGCAGTCTTGTAAAGGGGCAGTAATGAATCCTTCACTTGAGGTAGAAATGACCTCCAAACCATCTTCTGGTGAAAGTCAGGAAGCTATCCCTAGTATGACTGACTCTCTGACCAGATGGGACTGTTTCAGCAAGACCCTACCTGCTGGAAATGTCATACGCAAGAGGAAACGGCAGAGCATATCATTTATGAATGCGAGGCTCTTGCCCTCCCTAAAACCTCTTTAGGCATCATCCATACTAGAGAGTTACACCTAGACTCCATTAAAGGGCTATCGGACTTTATTAATAAAGCGGATGACCTGAGCAACTGGAACTAGGAAACATTGGGTTTGGAGTTAATGGTACAAAATGCTGATTAAAGCAGAGGTGCCCAATGACATACAAACCCAATTCTAAGAAGAAGAAGAAGAAGAACTGGTTTCTGGGAGGAATTTTTTATTGATAGCGGATGGTATCCAAGTATAACAAGACAGGAAAATTGAAAGAAACATTACATATTTTTCAATTGTTAACAGAACAATCTTGTAAGTATATTTCCTTGTAATTCAAAACAGAATTATAAAATTATGGTTATATCCATAATATAACCAATTCTTAGCATTTAATAAATATTTTTGGCAAATTTTACATTAAACTTAAAATTTTTACTTTTGAAGGATACATTCAAATCAATACTAAATAGTGATGGTGTTAATATTTTTTTTTGCTTAACAATTGTTATTTAAAAATATATATGTCGTCTAACAGATTTATTCAGAAGAAACATCTATTACAGTAATGAAATAAATTTATATTAATTTGATTTCAATTGTGATGCAATTAATTACTTTATTGAGATTTTTTTTGAATTCACTAAGTGCTTATGTATTTATTTTAAAATAGTGCAAAAATGTAAACATTTTTATCTGACTGGTTACAATTTGGCTTTAAATTCTAAAAGAGCTTTTAACTTCCAGAAAAATAGTTAACTACTCCAATGTTATTATTTCATCATTAATAATTGTAACGATGGAAGTTAGTAACACGTAACAGTTAGTAACAAGAGTAACACTGAAACATTCATTCATAACATAATACTGTCTTAAAACAAAGTAAAACATTGACTTTTGTAAGCAATACTTATGTATTAAATTTCTGAAGCGCAGATGATTTTGTATATCCATTTAAACAACGTTTTTCAAGCTTGTGTGTTATATTAGAATTAAGATTATTAAAGGAACGTTTTAATAATTTATAATCAATTTCATGCAAAATTATTAAAATAGTCTGGAACATAAAACTAAACTGCACATCTAGCATCAAATGCATTACATTTGTATATTATATAAAAAATGGACAGTCATAAGAATATTTAATAAAGCAAATATTAAGAAAAATTGAACACTCATTACACAAAAAATGAGCTTTTATTTAAATTTAACATTTAAATCAGCTGAAAGCAACTTTCATCGAAAATTAGTATAAGCTAACAAATTGAAATATCAATGTCATTTTATTGATAAGTGTGAGAAATTACACTAATAAATCTATCACTTAAAGAAAAAGAATTAAGTATTTATCATTAAATTGGAAAACTTATCGTGTTAACAGTAAAATTGGGTATTAAAACAAACTTTAAAACTCTTGGCTTTAAATTTTGACAATTTCAAAGTCTACAAACAACCTTTTATATAAATCATATACAATAGTGTTATTGTTGTTACTAATGACACTTGGATAAGTCAAGCTCACTAAGTCGTTGGCTAAGCTAATTGAAGTCAGAAGACTGCGTCTTCCGTTTAACTAGAGCACTACAAAGGTGAAAGTATGACTTTGTGTAAGTGTTCTAAACTTCTCCGATAGAGGGCACCACCAGAGGATCTACTCCCTCAATTTTGACATTGATCTGGAGGGGGAGGAAATTTTCTCCAGATCATTACACTCATGGTAACAACTCAAAGACCGACCACAAGGCTTTGATTTCACAAATTTAACGAGCGTATAAATCGCGAGTATTCGATGGATCTTTGGCGGCATTAGGATACGATACAAAAGTAATAACTTCAATTATCGTACAAATATGAGACAACAGTGTTTTTGTACAGACAAAAAGAAATAGTTATGAATATGAGAAATGGAAACATGAGACCATGACCTTATAATATATTAAAACATTTGTTATTCCATATGATGACTCAAGAAAACGTGACATTTTAGTATATTATTATTATAATATACTATACCTCAAAAAAATATTTTTATATTGTAACTTATATCAAACAAAAATTTTCACTAAATTATTTTCAACTAAAACTTCCTTTCCCTGGCATGAATTCAAGAATTGCAAAGTAATTTATTTCTCATTCCGTAGATTTATATACAAATTTTTGTAACAGCGAGACGAAGGGATACATCTTCTTCTTCTTCTTCTTAAGGTTGGGTTTGTATGTCATTGGGCACCTCTGCTTTTATCAGCATTTTGTACCATTAACTCCAAACCCAATGTTTCCTAGTTCCAGTTGTTCGAGTCACCCACTTTATTAATAAAGTCTGATAACCCTTTAATGGAGCCTAGGTGTAACTCTCTAGTATGGATGATGCCTAAAGAAGTTAATCTAGGGAGGGCAAGAGCCTCGCATTCATAAATGATATGCTCTGCCGTTTCCTCTTGTGTTTGACATTTCCAGCAGACAGGGTCTTGCTGAAACAGTCCCATCTGGTCAGAAAGTCAGTCATGCTAGGAATAGCTTCCTGGCTTTCACCAGAAGATGGTTTGGAGGTCATTTCTACCTCAAGTAAAAGATTCATTACTGCCCCTTTACAAGATTGCCTCTGAGTTCCCTTGTCTTTTTCAGCAAGGTCTACTTCAGAGGCATCACCGGCAAATGCAGAAAGATTTGTTATTTCTTGTGTCTTTTCAGCCACAAGATAACAATTAATAAGCTCAGGTAATATAAGTCCACCCAGCATTGCCTGAGATACTGGGCAAGGCAAATTACTCTAGAAGTTTGCCAGGCAACTAGAGGCTCCGTTAAGACACCAATACCGCGGTGCCAATTAGCCCTAGGCACGGATCGCATAACACCAGGGTTTACGGGAGCTGGTTCGCGGCCTCTATTCTATATTCAAGGCTATCCTGTCATTCCTACAGGACATTCGGCGATCCACCACCTGCCGACGCGCCTCAAGCCCCAGAGGGGTACGCATACCCCCTGGTTCCAGGGGGATACATCTTAGACCATTTAAGAATCTTTTCGCAAGGAATTTAAATAAAATTTTCTAGTAATTAAATCGTTTTTTAATTAATTGATTTTAGTGATTATTGAATAATAGTTATATTACACGCAACTGAAAACAATTATCACTGGTTGATCCCAAAATTCTATGATCAAATACTGGTTAAGAAAGTAAAATTTTTCAATCTGTTTATAAAATAGTTTGATGTTGGTGATTAAGCGATTAAACATTCTGAATGTTAAGAAAGTATTAAAAATAGATAAGTTTTATGATTAATTTATTTTTTATTTTTTAAATTGAATTTTATATTTTGGCAATCAGTTTATGTGATATAACTTAAAATTAATAATAACATTTTTTTTATCAATCTTATAATGCTGATACATTTTTGAAATAATATCTTTTTAAGACTGATTATGGTTTTCAATAAACATTTTATACGTTGCTAATATATATGAAAGAACATTTTTTAAATATTATTTAAATTTTAAAAATAATTAATAAAATTGTAACAACTCTTGAAACTATAGAAATTTGCAGCGTAAAATTTTATTTGGTTTAACATTTATGTTCTGGAGAAAATGTTAATGGATAAACAGGTTTTTATTTTTTAACAATGAAATAAACATTTTCTCCTAAATAATATAAATTAAGTATGCAATAAAACATTAATTTTATTATCATAAAAAAGTATTAGAAATTGGGTACTAAATTAAAAAATAATGAAAAGTATTTTTGGCATTCCCAATACTTAATAAAAATTTATATTAAATATCACGGATTAAAAATTTTTAAAATAATTTGAGAAATGTAAGGTGCCAAAATAAAACAAATAGTTTTTAGATTTATTTTGCAAGACGAAACATACTCTTTTTCTCATGAATTTTCTCTTTTGACACATTATATAATTTCAACAATCGTACTTCAACGTGTCTTATTTTATAATTTATTGGTTTTTTTAAGCATTCTAGAAAAATCTTAAACGAAAAAAAATTAATTTTAGAATATTAATGGAATTCAGATTGAGAATATAAAATGTTTTTAGTTATATTATTTATGCTGAAATAGTAATATTTTTTATTATTATTGGAATAACCTTTCTTCATTAAAATAAATATACTTTGTTATTATTTTATTGCTCACTTTCAACTTATTCAAGAAAACTATTTCTTTCTGAAAAAATCTTAAAGTAGAAAGGCTAATTTTGCTTCTAATAATATAACCGTAAATAAATAAGATAAAAGTGTTTCTACGGAAGATCATTTTACTACGTTTTAGTTTATTTCTTAAGTTAAATATTTTAAAGCAGTATATGCTTATAAAAAGAATATTTTCTAAAGGGCATGAATAATTTAGTTCATATATACCCAAAAGTTACATTTGAAATTAGTTTTAGAAGAGCAGTCTCTATGCTTAAAATAATTATATTTTAAAAATAATATTAGTCTTTGAAAAATTCCTCCATGAGAATAATAATGCACCTAAATACACATAATTATTTCAAGTATTGAATGAATTTTTTTTCTCAGCAATTGGAACCATTTTCCTGTTTTTTGAAAGTTTTTTATTTTTTAAACTATTATTTTTTGATATTAGCAGCTTAATTTTCATGGTCTATTCTAATGATGCACGTACATATTTCAGATGCCTATTGAAGTTTTTTATAGAACTATTTATCGTTTTTAATAAGTTTTCCTTCCTTTGAAGATGAGTATTGATATTACCCCATTTTAATTTAGATATTTAAATTTCCTAATGATGCAAATAATTACAAATAAACATTTCATATGTCTGTTACATTTTCTTTAAGATTATCGATTTTAACAGTATTCATCAGTTTTCTTGAAATCTGTGATAGATTTTTCTTGAAATTTTTGATTTGGCTGGCATAATTTTCTAATTCAGCTTTGTCATTATATACACGCAGATATTTATCGATCTGTCTGTCTGTCTATCTATCTATCTATCTATCTATCTATCTATCTATCTATCTATCTATCTATCTATCTATCTATCTATCTATCTATCTATCTATCTATCTATCTATCTATCTATCTATCTATCTATCTATCTATCTATCTATCTATCTATCTATCTATCTATCTATCTATCTATCTATCTATCTATCTATCTATCTATCTATCTATCTATCTATCTATCTATCTATCTATCTATCTATCTATCTATCTATCTATCTATCTATCTATCTATCTATCTATCTATCTATCTATCTATCTATCTATCTATCTATCTATCTATCTATCCATCCATCCATCCATCCATCCATCCATCCATCCATCCATCCATCTATATATATATATATATATGCATATATATATATATATATATATATATATATATATATATATATATATATATATATATATATATATATATATATATATATATATATATATATATATATATATATATAAATATATATATATATATATATATATATATATATATATATATATATATATATATATATATATATATATATATATATATATATATATATATATATATATATATATATACATAAAAGTTTTTATTAGTTTTCAACTACATATGTTTATTAGAATATTTTCTAATACCATGTTACTGTTTTTTAATATCTGTATATTATAAATTTCATAAAACTGCTACTTTTAATTCATCCATATGAACTTGTAAATTCACTTTATTAAAATGACGAAAAAATTCTCAGTTTTTTTTAAGATAAAGAAAACATATTCAGAAATTTATTGTTTGTAAGTGAAATAAGTTTGTGAAGTCTAAATAGTGTAGCAAACACGCGCAATTGAGATTTTGTATAAATAAATAGTTGCTTATAAGGAATTTGAGTGCAAATCGATTTCAAGTAACATTTAAAAAATTTATTATGATTTACCCTGTCAAAATGTCTAACTAGAGTAATCATAACAAAACAAATTAAATATTTTTGGTAAAGGAGTTAGTATGAATAAAATAAATACAAATAAGTAATCAAGTGTTTTATATCTATAATTATTTTTGATATTATTAATCATATCATGATTTTTGTATATTGAAATAATAATATTCAAAATGGATCTAAAAAGTCTTTTCTATTAAATTTCTTTTTTTTTTTGTCCATTTCAAACATATCATTTTCTTATTAACAGGACCAGTGACGAATATTTATCAAAAATTAAATTACTTTTAATGATGACAAGTTTTTTAAAGTACACTCAAAACAAAGGCTGGGCAATTATTTGCAGAGAATAAATTTACAGAATAATTACTTTAATAAATTTACAGGAAAGAATAGTAGATCCTATATTAATCTTCTTATGAATCATAAAAAAAATATACAAGCATAAATCATTTAATAAATTCTTTAATTTCCATTCTTTTGTGGTATTTTAATTTTAATAATAGATATATCAAGGATTCACCATTTTATAATCTCTTACTGTATTAGATACATTATTTAAAAGTACAATTTCTTTGTTTTTCAATAGAAATTGCACTTAAATAGGGTCAAATTAAGATTTAATGGAAATAGTTTTCAATGCTAACAGTTTTTCATTGAAATTTAATCAAAGAGCAACCCTATTATTGTATTGATAAAATAAAATAGTATTTAGTTTTATTAAGCGTTTATTTTTTTAAATTAAACACATTCTTCATTGATTTACTTGAAATTTGATTACGTCTTTCGTTGTGTCGTAATTTATAAATCCTTTGGCTTTCCTAAACAGTTGATTAATAATCGTTTTTACTCATTATGAAACATGGCTTTAAAAATCTTAAAATAACATTAATTGCTTTATTGATATATTTTCCAGGAAAAGTAAATTTTCAATATGTGATAAATGATCGATTTGAAATTTCTATCCCATATTATTATGATGTCACTTGAATTTTCTGAATAAACTCAATATGATAATTAAAATTTTTTTTTTTTAAAAAATGAAAAGATAATCCTTAAAGCCCTTAAAGTTAGAAAAGGATGTTTATGAAAAAGTTTAATCTAATTTAGCATATTCATAAATATATGCTTATGTACTAAATCTTTGTCGGTGGATTTTAACTAAAGACTGATAGAGACTTGTATTAATCATAGTCATTAAATGTTTTATCATTAAGCAATACAAAAGTTAAAGTACGATACAATTAATTTGTTTGATTTTGAATTAATTTATAATATTATTAGTAGAAATTACATTTTGAATTTCGTATATAATTTTATTTCTAAGTGATACAGTGAAATAATCGTTTGCTTTTAATACTATTTTATGTGAACCTATTGTAGAATTGATCTTTGTGGAACTCATTACTTAGCTTTCACATGTGGGATTGATAAGAGTGTTATTTAATATTTCAGTTATTATAAAGTGATAAAAATAAAGAGTGGTGATAAGTAAAAAATTATTAACACATCAGTAATAAATATAAAAAATAAGAAGTAAAAATTTAACTGTCAGTATTCGCTTTTGAATAAAAAGAAAATTTTTTAACCTTTTGATTTTTCCACAAATGTAAAAAAAATATATTCTTTCATTAGTATTCCGATGAAAATAGTGTTAATCTATTTTGCTCTTATAAACCATATAATAAAGACCATGTTAGTGAATCAAATCATATTAATTAATCCTAAGTGATTACATATAACTTCAAATATGTTAAATATATTTATTAAAACTAAGAATGTTCTTATGGCTGTTACTGATTTCAATACTAGTTTACATGGATTCAATAAAAATGATTGTATTCATACAAGTGAATCAGACATCTAACATTGTGTTCTTGAATTATCTAATTATATAGACTCTATTACAAAATTAGACTGTACAAGATTCTGCTATTAGACCTTCATGTTATGTAGTTTAGTAAAAAGTGCTGCTAGAATACATTAGAAAATAGTACAATAATGTCAAAATCTACTAAAAAATAAGCTAAGAGTGTTGTAAAATAGATGTAAAATAAAGAGTAATAAATGAAGAGGAAGTCTCTTTTGATTTAATTTTTAACTTTCCTATATTTATGGAAAGTCGACGCAAATAAGGATTATTTGAGTCGACTTTCCATAAATATAGCAAAATTAAATATGATGCATGAATAAAATCTAACTATAATTATTAAATATAAATATGAGAAAACGTGAAATAAGCAAAACATAAGTAATAGTTAGTATAAAAATAAGTATATATATATATATATATATATATATATATATATATATATATATATATATATATATATATATATATATATATATATATATATATATATATATATATATATATATATATATATATTATATATAATATATATATATATATATATATATATATATATATATATATATATATATATATATATATATATATATATATATATATATATATATATATATATATATATATATATATATATATATATATATATATATATATATATATATATATATATATATATATATATATATATATATATATATATATATATATATATATATATATATATATATATATATATATATATATATATATATATATATATATATATATATATATATATATATATATATATATATATATAAGGGTATTGGTTAATCTTGCTTATTTTATTGCTTGTATGCGTGAAATTTTACATATAAATTACATATACAATTACAATTAATATATACATTTACAATTAATATATTTAATTATATTTGTATTATAATATTTTATAACATAAGTTTATATTATAATTATCTATCATACTTGCAATTAGATTAATAAATAAGTTATTGGTATAAATCAAAAATTCAAGCAATTTTAAACAATTTAATTGCACTTAAATTTTCTGGGCTGCTATCATAATTTTTTTACATGGTCTTTTCACTGTAATAAAAAATAGCTGATTTCTAAGGAAGTAAATTGTTAGATAGATGCGTTATAAGATGATAAAACAGCTGTTAAGAAGTTCTTTTATAAGAGCTATAAGGATTTTTTATGCATATTTAAGATTCTTTTTTCTTAATAAAGAGAAGATCAAGTATTTATGCTTAAAGATTTTTTTTATCTCCATTCACTTTCACTAAAAAGTTCTTTTTAGAACTCATTAAGAATTTTCCACAACAGTTTTTTTCCTTTTTATAAATACGCTAATTTTGTCATTGCTTATTATCTTTAAAAGTGATTTATGCGGTTTTCTTTAGTTTGATTTCAAAATATTTCTTATAAACTTGCCCAAGGATGAAATCATAAAAAATGTGTATGATAAGTACTTTATATAAATAGCTAAGATATTTTTTTTGTGGTTTACATTCTTAAAATCATTAGATTCTGACGTTCTTTTAATTATGAATATAATACAGGTGCTTAAGACGATATTGACAATAAACTTCGTTAAAATGAAAATTTTTTATGCATTGATATTTCATTTAAGAGCAATTTTAGATTTTTTTTTATAAAATTATAAAGTTTTTATGCATTATTTTATAACTTATATACCGTACTAATGAAGTAATGGAATGGAAACTTCATTAGAAAGACCCCTACAAATTTTATTTAAATACCTTATATCATTAAAAGAGACATTTACTCAATAATTATTTTATTTCATTAAAATATCCCTTTATATTTTATAAAGCGTGTACTTTATATAGATATCATGAATACTTTTTTATGTTGTTATGTACAACATGTTTTTTATGTACAACACTAATGAAGTAATATAATTTAAACTTCATTTGAAAGGCTTTTTTATATTTTATTTTGAAACATAGATAAAATATAACAGTAAAATATGCAGGGTAAAATATTTGATTTCAATATGAATATGCGCTATATTCATTTATCAACTTCGTATTTGAATTTCTTAATATTAAATACAGTTAACTATAATTTTATGAAAAAGGTATATATAATTTAAAGAATAGAATTTTTATGAATAAATTGTTGTAAAATTCAACAGCTATAATTTTTTTCTAAAATATGGAACAAAACTATAATATTAGAAGAGATTAGTATGTAAATTGTTTGAAGTAAGTATTTTGTTAGAATGTAAATTGTTTGCTAAAGCAAAAGTACGACACACACACACACACACACACACACACACACACACACACACACACACACACACACACACACACACACACACACACACACACACACACACACACACACACACACACACACACACACACACACACACACACACACACACACACACACACACACACACACACACACACACACACACACACACACACACACACACACACACACACACACCCACACACACACACACACACACACACACACACACACACACACACACACACACACACACACACACTTATATTTAACCCTATTTATATTTAAAAAGTATTTTTTTTTACTATTTTTAAAAAGTACTTTTTAATGTTTGCATTAGATTTCTACTTTTAAATATAATTGTGTATAAGGTTATGATAATGTAAATGTACTATAAACTGTCTTTTATATTTCATATTCCATTATTATATTATAAATATTATTAAATATTCAATGTTTGAATCTCGTTAAAAGTAAGTAAGATTTGTTGTGAATGAAATTTGAATTATGAATGTGTGTAGTTTGTGTTCTATGGATAAAAAATATGAATGATCATTATTAAAATTTAAATAGTAAATATGAATAATCTGTGATCCGTGAAGAGCAAATATGAATGGTTATGATTAAAATTTGAGTAATAAATATGGATGATTTTTGATTTATGATTAAAGAGAATTTTCAAAAAATATTGGAAATCCTCTGATTAAAAAATAAACATTCAGAAACTTTGTAATGGCTTTAAATAGCAGAAATAATATTTTGTACAGATTTTAAATGCAGTATTGTTTCATATATTATTTAACAAGATTCTGAGTATTCTCTTCTGGGAAATCATGATACCGTAAAATGATAATTTATTTCTGATAAGGGAACTTTAAGATTTATAAATAATTTTTATAGCAATTGAAAGAATATTGATAAATTCACTATTATTAGTATTTTTTTCTTGGAGATTTTACTAGGCAACAGTTAATAATGAGTAACAAGTATGAAAAATCAGTTATGGAAATGACAAATGTTTAAACAAAGTCATAAATATTTGAGACTTTCTGAATTTTATTGTTTATTTTTAAAAAAAGTTAGTTTTTATTTAAAAATTCCTTACATTCTTAATTGTTGTTCTTATTTCTTAGCAAGCCGACCGATGGCTGAGTGGTTAGCGCTTCTGACTCCTGAGCAGTGGGTCCTGGGGTCGAATCCCGGTTCGGACATGGATGTTACTTTCTTTCTCTGTTCTCTCTGTGTTTCTCTATCTTTTCTTCCGTGATGATGCATGAATGTGGCCTACCCTACTAAACGGGTTTATGGTGGTATGACGCGGGTAATGCTACTCGCCTCCGTGTCTTGGTTCACAGGTGTCCGTTGGGTAACGACAAATGAGTAGCAGTTTCTGTCCTTATTTTGACATAGGGTTCAACCCTCAGGTGCCCGCCGTTGGGAAAAAAATTCTTAGCAATACTTTTTATTTATGTAACTTTTCGAGCGAGGTAATCATTAAAGAATGCCGGTACTGTTTTCAAATAGCAAGCAATAGCTGCATTATTGAAGTTTCCAAAAATTAACGGGAGAAATTAAAATGTAAAATTTCAGGAAGTATATATATCAGTATGCTTTTATTGCAATGTAACATGAAAATACCTTTCATGTATATTAATAAAATAATAATCTCTTAAAACTAAGAGGAAACTAAATGATTCGAGATTTTTTTATACGTTTTTTTGTAATATAACATCAGAGTGACACTTATATATTTGAGTGAAATAATAGGCTTTAGGTAAATAAGTTTTCATATCCAAATAGTGACGGTTTCTATTCTCCATTCAGTCAAAGTTCACAGAATGGAAAGGGTTTAAACTGTTTTAAAATTCCCTTGGGTTCAATATCCTTCCGCTCATGCGATGGCAATAGGAGAATGCCAGATCAGGTGTCAACCTCGACAGATGACCATTGTTCAAATTACGAGTAAATTGGCTGTGATAGTGGATTCGGTCAGCAGATATAAATAGTTAGAAACATTATGAAATAAATTAATCCCTAACTATTTAATTATAAATGAATGTAACATGAAACAATTTGTCTGAGGTGCATTTCTTCCTTCAAATTAGAATGTGATAGTATGACAACTGTCGCTTATGTGAATCGATATTTTGAGAGATAATTCATGATCTGAAGTTCATATTAATCATTGTTTTATAGAGTTGCTTAACTTTCTGTACTCACGAATGACTCAATGCATTACACAGTAAAGAATGACTCTATAGTCTGAAAAAAAGATTTAATGAAATGAAGTTATTTTATCTATTTAATTCATTTATTTTCATTATCTGAGTGCAGAATTTTTCTACCAGACGGAGTACATTTAAAAGTTTAACATTAATAAAATAAATTTTCCTTCTTTCTTTAAAATGTTGTTGACGCTGTTCATAATTAGCGTTCTTATATAAATAAATTTAATAACATATTACGTTAAGTATTAACAGATTTGAAATATTTGTAATCTTTAAGAAACTGAATGTAACTCCCCACCGTTTCTCATAAATTTATAACATTAAAGAATAGAATAGAAAAACATTTTAAAAGTAGATATAGTATTTTAGCAAAATTTCTGTTATTTCCTTATAGAATTCAATCAGATTAGTTGTAAAGAAAATAATTTTTCTTTCTTACTCTCGAATATAACAATTATTTTGTAAAAAAGAAAAACTTTAATGATGCTTAAACGTCTGTTCGTAGAAATAAATTATCAGGAATTCCAATTAAAAAAATGTCATCAGAAGAAAGAAAGTTTCCCAGATGATTGGAAGAGAATTCGTGCTTAAATGAGAGTTTTGTTCGATAAATACTTTTAATTTTCTCATGTTAAGTTGGATTTTCGACAATAGAATGTTAATAATTAAAATTCGTTCCCACAAAGAAGATTAGATTTCTATTTTATTTAACATTTTCTTGAACACAGGTGTCTAAAATTCCAATTCGGTTAATTGTATTCCATTTAAGAAGATTAACGCTATCCTTTTTGTGGAAACAATATGTATTTTTTGTTTGCTTACCTTTTAATTCCTTTTAATGATTTAAAATTAAAAAGAACATATTAGAACATATTATATATATATATATGTAATACCTAAATGTTCAAAACATATTTAGGTATCACATATATATAAGTAATGTTTATTAAAATTAAAATTTATTATATAAGAATAAGTATATATATATATATGTATACAATATAATATAATTTATTTGTAAACACATAAATAAAATAAATTTCAATAAATATAATAGTAATTGCAAATCCAATGTGATTTTTTATTTGCATGTTATATCATATGAAATGTGTTTATTTTATACGAGAAAAGATACTTTTAAATAACTAAGTGTGCTAATAAATTGATTTGATATCTTCTGCTTTTACCCATTAAAAGTTAATATTATTATTAAATTTGTTGTTATTATTGTTAATTAGTTTTATCTTAAAATTTGACTTTTATGTTGTATAATATACTGATAAGTTATGCAATATATTGGATATCATACGATGCATACTTCAATGACATATTACTAAAAGTTTAAATGTTTCTTCTTGAGTCATTGAAATAAATATTACAATACATGAGAGTTTATGTCAGAAATAAGCATTTTTTCTTTCATATTCTCAGATAGGCATAAATCTGAAACATGATGTGATTTTATAATTCTATTGAGGCCAAAGTATTATTAATAGCCTTGATATGCTTAAAGTGAAATCGACAATAATATCATACAGAGTATAAGGCAATTATATATAAAATAACAAACTTGTGAATCTCAATGTTTATATAGCTCCCGTTCAATGTGAGCTGTTTTTCCAGCAGCAGCGGTGGCGTGCTGTCTGATTTGCGAGCAAAAGGAGGAAGTATCTTTCAGCATAAGCATTCTTTAATATAAGACAGATAAGGGGTATTCTATTCATTCATAGAGCTCTCCACACACAGGAAGCATGAAACAGAAACTGCCATGAAGGTTTTATTAAAATGCTGCTAGAGATGGCATGCCTCATTAGTAT